>SZWC01003604.1:48834-66790 GCA_023375785.1 Penium margaritaceum
CCTGGTTGCAAATCCACGGTCAACGAGGTCAGCAAAGTCTAGGAGTTTGGCATGAAGCAAGGATCGAGGCGTAGCAGGAGGAAAGCACGGTTGAAAGGCGATGCGCATGGAGCCGCGGGCGATGCGAGACAGCAGGCGGGCAGTACAAGCAGCAGAGGCAAGCAGAGGCAGCGGCAAAAAACGTGGTGATTTTGGAGAGAGCCACCGAGTCCAGCGCCTCATAGTGGAAAGACTCGGGAGGCCCTAACCGTAGTCGCGCCAAACCGGGAGGCCCCGGAGCCATGCCAACACCTCATATGGGGGGCATGGACAACGGGACGTTACTGGCAGCGGCAGCGAGAGAAGAGAGGGATCCGCGGAGAGCCACCCGACCCAACTCCTCATATGGGGGGACCGGGGAGGCTGTAAGTGGATCAAGAGAAGGGTAAGGCACAGCAGCTAGGATGGAGCACATGCAAGACCAAGGCGAACGCAAAGGGTGGCATGATGCTCAGCAGAGAGAGCCTTGGTGAGGATGTCAGCGGTTTGAATGTCAATGGGAATATACGTCACACCCACTTCACCGTTGGAGACCGCGTCCCACACGAAGTGATATTGTCGGCGAATGTGCTTTGTGTGATCGTGAAGGATGGGATCTTCGGAAAGTGCAATAGCTCCTTCATTGTCGCAGTGAATCTGGGTGGCGTCGATTTGAGCATAGCCAAGTTCAGCAAGAAGCATGCGAAGCCACACTGCTCTCGCTTTCAGCAATGTACTCAGATTCCATGGAAGAGAGAGAAACCATCAATTGTTTCTTGAAGTGCCAGCTGACAGGGGCCCAATTCAGCATGAAAATGTAGCCACTGGTAGATTTGTTGTCAGATTGGCTACCAGACAGATCGGCATCGCAGTAGCCACTGAGAATGATGTTGCCACCATAAGTGTACCGGATGCTGAGGGCAGCGGTATTGCAGGGATAGCAAACACTCCGCTTGGCCGCGACAACTTGCACTGTGGTGGGAGCATGGCAGCCTTGAATGAGAATGCCCACAGTGTAGGAGAGATCAGGGCGAGTCGCGATAGAGGCGTACATCTGAGAGTCAACGATGCTGGGGTAAAGTTTGGAGTCCACATGTCAAGCGAGATCAGTGGCAGTGGACGGTTTTGTGAGACCGTGTTGAGTGGCAAGTGGAGTAGACATTGGTGATGCAGATCCAAGGCCAAACTTGTCAGCCACCTGCTGGGCATATGTTGTTTGAGAGAGGGAAACTTCATTGAGGCCCATGTCATGGTGAATCTGGATGCTCAGGAAGTAGCGTAGAGGTCCCATGTCAAACATTTCAAAATCCTGAGAAAGAGAGGTTTTGAAGGAGGAGATGACAGTAAGGTCAGCACCAAAGAGAATGAGGTCATGAACATAGAGGATCACTCGGAGAGCCTGAGGCCCAGACCTGTAGTAGACGGAGTGATCTGAGTGAAGGCGAGAAAGCGCTTGAGAGATGAAGAATTGGTGAATCTTCAGATTCCATTGGCAGGGCGCTCGTTTGAGGCCGTAGAGTGAGCGGTTAAGTTTGCAGACCATGTCAGGATGGGCATCATCAACGAAACCTTTGGGTTGTTGCATGTAGATGACTTCCTCAAGGTCGCTGTTGAGAAATGCGCTTTTGACGTCTATTTGATGGAGATGCCAATGGTTGGCAGCAGTGAGAGAGAGGATGACGCGAATGGAGGAGTACTTTGCTGCTGTAGCAGAGGTGTCGCTGTAGTTGACGCCGAGGATTTTTCTATAGCCACGTGCGACAAACCTTGCTTTCTAGCGATCTGGTGCACCAGCACTGTTGAGTTTGAGGCAATGGGCTCATTGGCTGGGCAGGGCACCAGTGTCCAGGTGTTCTGCATTTGGATTTGCTAAAACTCCTCTTGAGGAGCTTGCTTCCACTTGTCATCTTCCGGACAACGCATGGCATCCTCGTAACTGACAGGATCCACTGCTTGTGTGAGAAGTGCACATTCATCAGGAAGGTATGCTTCCAGGTTGTCCACAGTTGTAAGGAAACTCAGCTGAAAATGATACGGTGCCTTACTGACGCGTGTGGAACGGCGGAGAACCGGGGGTTCTGTGGGAGATTTTAGGCTGACGAGGACTTCTGAATCTTGTGGTGAGTCCGGGAGAGAAGGTGATGCTGCTGCTGCTGGTGCGGATTTGATGGGTAATAGAACTTGATCATGTTCATCTGAGAGTTGATGTGGAATCTGCGTAGTGGGTGCCACCACAGGGTCAGCAGAGATGAGGGTTGTGACGGTTGGGGGAGCTGGGACCTTGCTCTGATTGATGAAGCTTTCATAAAAAATGGGTGAGCGACTCTGAACCACAGAGCGTGTTGCTGGATCCCAGAGTCGGTAGATAGCACAATGGTCTTCGTAACCGAGTAAAATGCAGCTCTTGGAGCATGGTTTAAGCTTCGTGTGGTCACCGGGACGGATCCACACATGAGCTGTGCATCCAGATATTTTGAGGTGGCCCACATACGGCCTGCCCACCACCAGCTGGTAGCTTGGTGGTGGGCAGCCTTTTGGTGATGTACGCTGCTGTTGATAGTGCTTCTGCCCAAAACACAGAGGTTAGCCCAGCAGTGTGCAGCATGGTACGTGTGCGTTTGAGTAGGATCTGGTTCATGTACTCAGCTCATCCATTTTGTTCTGGATTATAGGGAACGGTTCGTTGGTGCTGAATTCCTTTTGCTGCATAAAAGGCGGACAGAGTGGCATTGACAAACTCTGTTCCATTGTCACTGCAAATCTTTTTGACGGACAGGTTCTTCTCGTTTTCAACGAGCCGGATCTAGGTCTTGAGGATGTCTGGAATCTCTGGTTTGAATCACAGCACTTTTGTCCGCACCATGTGGGTGTAATCATCCAGCAGCACCAGAAAGTAGTGCTTGTTGCTCAGAGAGGCTTCCTTTACACTTCAGAGATCCACATGAAAAAGCTCAAGCGGTGCCGATGAACTGGATTCGTCGTAGGGTGAGAAGGATGCCTGCTTGTGCTTTCCTGTCAAACATCTGTCACAAAGTTTGTCAGGAGATGATGGTCCCAATGGAGAGCGAAGATTGTGCACGAGTTCTTCCTTTGCCATGCACTACAGAGTAGTGTGGTTCACGTGGGCAAGTCTCTTGTGCCACAGTTCAAGAGATTGAACTTGTGCTGGGTTTGGAGGAGCTGTGGCTGCTGGAGCATGGTTGTTGTTGCTAGCAATGAAGGCCATTTCCATTGCTTCTAAGATGTTGTATTGCTGTGGCTGCAGGAGCTGTGTTGAGCAAGGTTAGATTTCACACTCGGGATGCCACGGCGGCGAGTTGACAATTTTTTTCCATGACTTTGCAGTTTTTGTCCGTGTCAAACAGAACTTGGTAGCCTCTGTCATTGAGCTGAGTGACAGAGAGGAGGTTTGCTGTCAAGCCAGGAATGTAAAGAACGTTGTTGAATGTACGTGTAGCTGTTTTTCCTTGGAGTAGAATGTTGACGCGCACAGTGCCTTTGCCATAGGCTGGAATGACGTGGCCCCCGTGCCATCGCCAACGCGGCCCCCTTTTGGTTTGTCGAACCAATCTTGTTTGTACATCATGTGCCTTGTGCATCCTGAATCAAGGATCCATGCGAGTATCCCAACAGCTTCCAAGAAAACACGGTCGATAGTGCACATCGCAAGTTCCTCAAAAATTGCTCCGTCCTCATTGATGTCAAGATCTTGAGATTTGGGCCCTTCTGGAGTTGTGAATAGTGAGTCTTCAGGCAGATCTGCACTTTGATCACTCTCAAGCTCTTAGTTGATGGACTGTGGGGTCACACTGATGTCTCCCACATGAGCCAAAACATTGGCAATAAGACTTGATATAATTGTAGCTCTGTTTTCCTTTTCATCTGATGTTGTGAGGTATGCTTGATGGCTGGGACGTTGTTGTTGGCGTCCTTGGAATTGTCCCTGAAACCGTTCCTGTTGTCTCTTCTTTGGACAATCCAGTTGTATGTGCCCTTCCTGTCCACAGATCCAACAGATTCCGTCATCAAGGGGCACAAAAGGTCGAGAAAAATTTGCTCCTTGTGCTTGTGGGTAGTATGTTGATGTAGAAGCCATGGTTCCTTGACTTGTCGGCGGCCCATTTCCATAGCTTGCAAACTTCTTAGTTGGCTGACTTTGGTACTTGGCTGCCAAAGCAGCTTCTCCACCATTCTCCTTTACATACAGATCTTCGTCTTTAGATAGCTCTTCAATGGCCTTCTCCAGGGTAAACTAAAGACCCTTGGTAGCTTGTATAGCCGATGCTGCTGCTGCTGCTCCTGCTGCTGGGGCAGCGGCACCGGTGGCAGCAGCGATGGCTTCTTGAATGGCTGTCAGTTGAGAGGTCACTGAGTTTCTTTGATCTTTGTATGCCTGATGCCTGTTGATGGTTCCTTTGAATCTGGCAGGGAATCCACGGAAAAGGGTTAGGATCATGATTCGATCTGAAATGGCTTCACCCATTGCAATGATTTTGGAGACAAGGTATTTGAGATGGGTAATGTGGTCCTCCAGTCTTGTTCCTTCTTCCATTCTTTGGGTATGGAAGGCTGTGAGGAGATCACCAAGTTCAACATCACTGGTTCTCTCGTAACGATTATTCAATACTTTTCATGCTATCCGAGGACACAGGATGTCATTTCGGTCGCGAATGAGAAATTTTAGGCGTTTCGTGAGTTGCATAGCAAGGATAGAAAATGCCTGGTCACACCATCGTTGCCATGTCGTCTTTTCTTCTTCTTAGGCATTTGCTGCAAGTTTTTCCGTGGGTGGATCAGAAAACACGCCCCACATTCCCTTGTTGAGAAAGACCATGCGCATATTGCATGCCCATGTAGAGTAGTAATCACCGTAAATATCAGTATCTTGAAATATTCTCCATTGCCTCCACTTGTTAGTGCCATGAAGTTGGAGCCTCGTCTGCACCACCTGCTCTGATACCAAATGTAGCAATTAGAGTTCCTTCTAGGACCTTTGAAGTCCTGTGAGACTCATATACTTCCTTCCATACACACTGAAGAGTTAGTCACACACGGCACTGACACTTGTGCCTGATTTCACACACTACACAGTTACGAAGAGGTTACACACTGTGCACCAATACACGACTCGTCTCTTGCCAATTCTAGCACTAGGTTGTACGTCTAAAATGGTTGACTATCGATGAAGCAATGTACAAATTAAGTTGCTACCTATTTATGCTAGTCTAGCGCTAGGAAACAAAAAACAGCAAGGTGCTTCATTTTGCCTCAGACTGTCCGGTACTCCGGTGTCTGTTCTTCGGCAGTCACGGCCGTACCGGACGCCGGTCTCGAGCAACCGAGGTTGGCAGACGCCAAGCGTCCTCCGTACTTGTCCACGCGAGAGGAGCCAGTGCTCGGACTCTTGGTTGATCGACGGCTGTACTCAGCCCGTCGCTCTCCCCGTGATTGCTCACCATCGGTCTGCTCCTTTACAAAAACTGTTCATTTTATCTCTCGGTCCTCAACATCCAACATAGCTGCTCCGCAACTGCCACATCATCATAGGAGACCGAGAGGAGTCGGTGCTCACACTCTCGGTCCTTGCTTCCAGCGCCGTGCCATGTCCCTCAGCCCAGAGTATGTCACTTGTTCTCTTGTTGTTCAGTTGTGGCATAAACTATGCCACTTTTCTCCTCCTGCCCATTGCTCGAAATCCGACCGTTGGATGAAGCTGAAACTCGGAGGGTAAGGAGATGACGACGTGAGCTTTCCGCTGGTGTGGTCAGATTTGCAGTTGGAGTAGAAATGAAAGAGATGGGGTTTTTTCAACAAAATACCGCAGTATCATAGTTTTGTGGCAGCTCATTACCGATACCGGTACCGGTACCGCATTTTCGACGGTATTGGTAAAATACTGTTGTACTATACAAGTACCGCGGTACACGGTATACCATTGTGTAAAAGACACGTTGTACCATGGTACTAAAATGTGTACCACGGTAGTGAATGCCTTAATAGTTTTCTAACACCAAAAATGAATTCTAATCTCAAAAACTGAGATCAGTGCTAGATGTCATGAAGTTGAAACTCAAGTGTTTATACTCACAAAGAAAAGATACACCTTTATATTATATTCACTTGATATATGGAGATGTTAAGGGGGAGTAAAAGTTAGGGAACAAGAAATGAGGGAAGGGGAGGAGGGTGAAGTTATGAAGAGATACTCTAGTTGAATACCGTAGTGTCTCTGATGTTTGCCTATTTTTCAGAGCTCAATTGAAGGAATATTAAATTTGAGCATAGTTTTCAGCCTGGGACATTTGGACCTGTTTGTCCAAAAGCCCTGGTATTTTTTAGCGTCTTCTTTTGGTGAAACGTCCCATTCATGTCCTTGGTCTGTCCCAAGGACTTCGCTTTTTGAGCCCTGAAATTTTGAATGTCGAAGGCGAAGTCGTACGTCGCAGCTCGCTTCGCAGGTGGATTCGCACCTCACTTCCCAGTTCGCTGAGGATTTCTTTTCTCGGAGTTGTTCTATTATGGAACAAGAAACGGGGTCTGGAAGACTACGTACGCGCTTTTCTCAAAATCTTTATTCCGACGAACAGTTTTTGCAATCACAACCTGTGAAGGAGCTTGAGAGAACAATTTCCCACTCGTAAAGGCTTGTGTGAGAGAAACGTGGCCTTTGAAAATAATCCAGCCCTCGACATGAAAATTGTTCTGGGTGCAGGAGATGCTTTAACAGCAAGGAAAGGAGGGGGGGGGTGTGGGGGGTGATCCTTGTCTCTTCTCTCAACAGGGAAATTTTTGACAGCCGTCCATCATAGTGGGCACGCTCGCCCATTGACGTATGCATTACATGTACAGCAGTCACGTCCAAACCACACGATCCACACGCCCGGCCTTCGACTTTCTCTCACAAAATTCTCTTTCCGTTTGAACTTTGGACAATGATTATATATCATTTCCTGTCCACTGCAAGCGTCTGAGTGCACACTCATCCGCACTACTATGTTGACTTAGTTGTAGCGCATTACCGTTACTTGTCAAAGTTTTTTCTCACTTTCTCACTACCGGGTTACTGTACCACGGTATGGTACCGCGGTACGGAAGAGGGGTACCCTGCCAGGTCAGTACCGATACCGTACCGGTACCATAAGAAAATGTACCGTACCGCGGTACTGCAATATCGCAGTACAAAAACGTGGTATACTGCAGTACCGGTAATACCATCATCAACACTGCTTCAGAGGTAAATCTCAAGGTGCCTCCATGTTTTCCAGTCCCCTCTACATGTGTGTAAGTGCATGTGAGGCTGGACAAGAGGGAACTCAAGGTGTGAGAGGCCATGAACTGGAAAAACATTAACGACCAAAAACATTAACACAGCTCTTGAGCACCGAGAAATTTGCATCAGCCATGAATAGATGAACTAGGTCGCCACGATGCATCAAATGTGTGACACAAGAAGGAATACAACCACTGGAGCATCAATGGGGAAAACTAAAAAGCAATTGCTGCACAACAACATTTGATACTGAGAGAGCTCAAAGCCCATACACCATTAGAATCAACTCCGTGGAGCCCTGGCCCAAGGATCTACAAGGTCTACAAGGCTGCACAAAACAGAATTAATTAGGGCATGCAGGCCCATGCAAACACAAACATGAGCTCTGAGTGTGAGTGCTTTGCAAAATAGCAAGAATTTGGCTCAGTCTCGAATGCATAATATGAAAGAACAAGGAGAATTTACAAATGAGCACCTAGCAGGCTTATGTAGGGGCACCGGCAGCTAGCCGCACTGGGCCTCGTCACCCCCACTGAGCCCAAATGAGTCAGCAGCAAGAGCACACTGTAGATATCAAATGAACAAAAAAGGTGGTCTCCTCGAGGCACCGGAACAGCTCTCCTAGTGCCCGGGTCTCGACCATAGAGAAGATACCACCTGTGCTAGAAACACTCGTTTGGCCTCGGCCGTCTGGCCGTGGCCGAAGACGACTCGTATGCTAGACCACTATAAGCAATCCAGCTTGCATGCACATGCCACATACAGTATGGCCACACACCAAGACACAAAATCACATGGTCTCCTCGTGACACTGGTACAACCCACCAAGTGTCCGGGTCTCGACCAATAGAGTGCTACCATTCACATGCACCTGTGCAATCACGTAGCATGAGCCACATGCCGGCTGCTATAGTATGCTCATAGCAGAGAATGGACCCCTCGCCATGCATCTCCAATGACGTCGCGTTGAGTCGAGGTCCACACAACAATCCCCTAGGGCACATGAACCTGGCGTCGATGTCCTCGCTGGAGATGTTGATACCGTAGCTGAACACATCCGGGGCAATATATCATGTGGTTTCTCCATCACGTAGAGATAGCACCCCCTGTCACATACGAGTCTGCTCACACCGTCAAAGACCAAGTGGTGTCTCCGGCTACGACTTCCCATGTCGCCCCTCCATCACCTGGATTGTACCAGTCCTCGTGTGACTGCCAAGGGTCCTAACTCACAGTCTCTCCTCTCTCTACTCTACCACAATACATCTGTGTATGCCGGATGAAAGGGAATGGGCGAGCAGCACGCAAGCGTGGATGAAGTGGCGGAGCTGGCCTCCGAGGCGGGATAGAGCACCCTGAAGCACAAGGGTACACCGCCACAAGAGAAAGAGGGCTGGAACAATGAACCGGACCACCACACATGGAAAAAAGTGACGATGGAGCAGCTGAAGTGGGTGGATGAAGTTGCGTGAAGGTAGCAGAAAAAGAGGGAGGAGCAATGATGGAGTCGACAGGAACGCAGATGGCGGAAACTGAAGGCATAATCACCTCTCCTGTGGTAGTGTCTCCATTAGACATCATACTCGGAGCTGGTACAAGATCCTCCCCAAGCATGGGTGTGCAAGATCTTGGTAGTGGAAAGCTCGTGCCGATAGTAGTGGTTCTCCCTTGCTCTGAGAGTCGCTCCCACGATGCCATCACCTCCCACTGCAGCATCTCTACACGCTCCTGTAAGTCAGCGTAATCTGCCTCGGACATGTGGAGGTGGCCCATGTGTACCTCGCGTAGGATCAACTCTGTCCCACTGGATGGTACACACACAGTCTATAGAAATCGCAAGTTCAACTCCATCTGTGTCTCTACTGTTGAAGACCATGGAGTCGGTGCTACTGCATCCTCCTAGGGGTCAACCAAACTCGCAATATGCTGAGAGACTGGACAATCGGACATAGATGAAGGTGTGGCATCCCGACCGTAGCTCATGTCTATCAAACAAGGAGGGATGAGCGATTGCGTGCCGAGAGAGAAGGGGAAGGTGGATTCGTCAGAGTCCGTCAAGCATGTGGAAATGTCGTCTATGCAGGTACTGCCACTCTCAGCATCGATGTCATCAGTAGAGTCACCAACAGATGAACACACGACAGTAGAACTCAACTCCTGCTGAGGAGGTGACCCCATCTGTGTGGTCTGAAGTGCTACACTGTCCTCAGCTGCCGGCATAGTGGACACGTCTATCTAGGACTCCGGCTGGATGACTTATCCAATACCAGTCAAGGTAATGTGTAAGCGTAACTGACGCTCACGCATCATCTCGCCGGGAAGACTGGTCTCTATCACCCGCTCAATGAGTAAGGATCATCACCTGAGTGCGCCATGTGTAATGCTCCTCCTCCATATGTACAGAAGCCCACGGACTCTGGGAACACGTACAACTCCTGACGCTGAAGCTAGTCCTCAGGTAGCCCCGATAACAAGGTCGAGCCTGTTGTGCCTGCAACAGCACATATCCTAGTGACATCTCTCAGTAATGATGCTCTCAAGAATGCCTCCACGTCTGAAAGACCGGCCGATCCACTCTGCTCCTACACTACGACCACTGCCGGGCTGGTATGAACCTGCTCTACCAAATCCCCCGAAAGTCTACAAGAGTCGTCTTGGGTTGTACGGGGCTCATCTGCCACCACCAGGCCGCCACCGGTCGAAGTCGCGAGTGGCACCGCCCAGGGACTCGAGGCCTGCACCGCTCCTCATACAATCTGTTGTTGTAGAATGTCCAGCTCCTGCGTCGGCGTGGAAGTCGACGTTGATGACACATAGGTGTCCTTGACTACGACCGCTGCCGGGCTGGTATGAGCCATCTGCACCAAATCCCCCGGAAGTCCGTAAGAAAAATCCCCGGCCATATGTAGTTCCTCTGCCAGCACCCGGCCGCCACCGGTCGGAATCGCGAGTGGCACTACCCAAGGGCACGGGGCCTGTACCGCTCCTGATATAATCTACTATTGCAGAACATCCGGCTCCTGTCTCCACGTGGATGTCGACCTCAACGACACACATGTATCCACCATCAATGCCATATCTGGATCTGACTCCACGTCATGTGTCAACACCGTGGCATCAGCGTCTGCATGAGATGACGCCGAGACGCTGGTCATAGGTGAAGGTGCTGACCCTGTTGATATCGATGTGGTTGGCTGTCCCCGAAAGCCACTCTCCCCCTCAACAGGAAAACTAACGATGGCCCTCAAAGCGGACAAGCTGTCTGAGCTCTGTCCTACACGACGGGTCGTGCTGTGACGACGGCCCCACGATTGAGACAGAGAGAGAATGGTAGCCGCTCGGTAAGGATCGGAGGGTGAAGCATCCTGAGGCGATGCAGAAGAAGAAGATACAGATGAAGACAGGGAAGCTGTCGACGGACTCATCAAAGCAGCACGCTCGGTGATGGCGAGGTCACAAAGCTATTACACCATCCGTTTTAGGCCATGGATCTCGACAGATATGAGCGCGAGAGGTCCAGCGAAGGGATCTGCCAACTCCGGCAGATACGCATGCCGTGGAGGACGCACGCTGGCATGAGGCCGAAGCCATGGTGGATGCCAGCCTTGAGGACGCGTCCAGCATCAATGCCAACCATGACGTCCATCACCACAGTAGGAGCAGGCGAACGTGCATGACATCTTCTCCGATGACTGCACACGCATCTCGCACGTCTGACAATGGGGGTGCGCGGAGCACGTGCTCCCGACGGTAAAGCACCAAGCATTGGGAGAGGATGAAGCTGGTAGACACCGCCACTCTGACGGGTCACGGTGTCGAGGTCAAAAATCGTGACCTGATTGAAAGAGTTGCAATGCCACAGCACATATGGAAAAAACGTACGTTTGACCGAATGCTGCTGCTAATGCTACCACTCCTCAACGAGCACTCAAACACCACCGGTAATTTGTACTTGTGTTTTCTTTCTCACCACATTCTCTGGTGATTTATCGAATGGCCCCTTGCACGCAAGTTACTCGACTGCTCCCTTCTTTCAGGTAAGGTGGTCCTTCCTCTCTTTTCTTTGTTCACCGCATGCCCCGGTGATATATCTAGGACCAACGCTTGCAGTTTTATTGGGTGCTCCTTTATTTTTTTCTCGTACCCTCTCCTCCCCCCTTTTGGTTTTTATTGTGTTACATAGTAACCTTATTGCAATCGCTTTTCTTGCAAAAAATCCGATTTTATGATTGGTCCGTCCGCATGAATTTCTTCGCCCACGGCCGGTCGGAGTTCTAAGGACGGACGGAACACCCTTGTGTGGTGTTCCCGGGTCAAAAATGGAAAGTGGCGATGTACATGATGAAGAAAGGGTGTAAAGAGATGGGAAAAAAACGAGAATGTTGGATTGCAGTCTAATAATGTATTTCGTGTATTTAAACGTGTAATTAACGCCATTGTGTATATGATAAACATGTCTGTGGTGTAATTAATATGGAATGACTTCAATTACTTTTCTTCCTCTTTTTGGCTACATAGAAAGTAGTTCAATTTTCTTGCAAAACCTCCAGTTTTATGATTGGTCCGTCCGCACGAATTTCTTCGCCGACGGCAGTCGGACTTATGAGGATGGACGGAACACCCTTGTGTGGTGTTCCCGGGTCAAAAACGGAAAGTGGTCATGTACATGATGAACGAAGGGTGTGAAGAGATGGGTAAAAAAAACGGGAATGCTGGATTGCATTGTAAAAATGTATTTTGTCTATTTCAACGTATAATTAACGCCTCTGTGTACATCATAAACATATTGTGTGTTACAATTAATGTGGAATGACTTCAATCACTGTTCTTCCTCTTTTCTGGTACATAGAAAGTAGTGCGCTTTCATGGTCCTCGTTGCTACTTCTATATGTCTATTTTTTAATGTATTGTTGGGTCATTTGGTCTCAGACAGCAGATATAAAAAAGGCATACGATGTACTCGGGTCAGGAATGTAATGTAGTAAGGTATACTTCAATGAAAATGGTTTTCAAGACAGGAACATGTTAGTTGGACGTGTTTCTACCATTGGAGGAATAAATTGCTACTCATGTGGACAATTTTGTGGAAACATATATATTTCCGGCAACTTTTTGTGGGGCAATCTTATGGACATTTTGGAAGCAAGTGCAACGTAGCTGGACAATTGTGATGACAATTCCCTTTGTATAAGGCGACATCTTTAATCTATATAGGTCGAGAATATTTTCACAGTGTTTCCCCAACGGCTACAATTTTTTAGTAATCTTTACCTGTGTCCCTTGTAAATTTTGAGTTGTGTACGTTGTTACCTGTGTACCTTTAATTAATGCTACCTAAAAAAATTCTGGCCACCGTTTTTCTTATATCTGGGACACTTTATGTACTTCTCTACCTGTTTACCTGTCTATGTTGTCATTTGTGTACCTCTAACGCAAGCTACGCCAAACAAATTTCGACAGTTTTTTCCCTACACCTGGATTACTTTAACTACCTTTTTACCTGCCTACCTCTATACGGGTATCCCTTTGTACCTCTTTAATTAATGCTAGCTAAAAAAAATCTGGCCACCGTTTGTGCTATACCTGGGACACTTTATGTACTTCTCTACCTGTCTACCTGTCTACCTTGGTACTTGTCTACATTGTCATTTGTGTAACTCCAACGCAAGCTACGCCAAACAGATTTGGACAGCATTTTCCCTACACCTGGATCACTTTAACTACCTTCTACTTGCCTACCTCTATACATCTACCCCTTTGTACCTTTCATTAGTGCTATGTAAAAACAATCTGGCCACCATTTGTCCTATACCTGGGACAATTTATGTACTTGTCTACCTGTCTACCTTTGTACCTGTCTACGTTGTCATTTGTGTAAGTCTAACGCAAGCTACGCCAAACAAATTTCGACAGAATTTTCCCTACACCTGGATCACTTTAACTGCCTTCATACCTGCCTACCTCTATACCTTTTCACCCCAGTAGATCGCTATGTGGTGCTTTTAATGGATACTAAATCGAGAAAATTTCGGCAGCATTTCCCCTACACCACCAAAAACTTTAACTACCTCCTTACCTATCTACCTATCTTCACTTTTATTTCACTACCTTCTTATCTGTCTATCGGCTTTTGGTTCGTGTATTCGTTTACGTGTGTACCAATATTATGGATCTATGGCAGACTTATGGTGCGTAATAGATGGAGCAGTATAGCTCCAAGTCAACCTCTGGTGGGTTGTTGGGAAATGATGTCTCCTTGCATCATTCCGACAAGAAAAGACTGATGGTACATTACACTTACCTCCTTACCTTGCTTACCTGTGATGTCTGTTGTCTTGGGTGTGCACCGCCATGGCGGTGTGATGTGCAATCTTCGTCATGTAGATATCCTGTACATATTGAGTATTGTCAACGATGTCACAATGATCCATAGTCAGCTGTTGAGGCACAATTTTGACTTCGCATGATACGCGCTGTTTGATGTCTTTTCGACATTGTAGATGGTTGTTGCAACTGTTATTCCATTACGATGAGTTGTGGCGAGTGTGTGATGCATAAATGCCCGTGAAAATGACACCTATGCATAGTGCGACTAAGCTGACACCACGACGTATTAGTTGTACCACGACGAACGAGTCACGGCATGCCTAAAAAGGAAAAAAAAAAAAAAAAAACAAGCACGGCCATCGATGATGAACATTGCGATGCTACGGATGCAGACTTCACAAGCCCGTTACAAAAACCAAGGTTGCGTTGATCCTCTGCAGGTTCACCGGCCCAACCGTGGTACAATGACATCACTCTGGATAGGTAGCTCCCCATTGTACCCCAACGCCACGTGCTATCGACCCTATCTCACATTCTACTCACAAACAGCATGCAAAAGTGCTCTGATGCACAACATACCTTGTGGAAGAGGCAGAACGTTGTTGTCACGTGTCCATTGATGGCGGTTGTTGTATGACTTTCAATTTGTAGGATATAAATGCATGACCATATTGTCAACTTTGTCGAGGGTTTTGTGCAACTGTTGTTCCATACCGAAGAGTTGTGGCGAGTGTGTGATGCATAAATGCCCGTGAAAACGACACCTATGCACAGTGCGACTAAGCTGACACCACGACGTATTACTTTTACCACGACAAACGAGTCACGGCATGCCTAGAAAGAAAAATAAAGCACGGTCATCGATGATGAACATTGCGACGCTACGGATGCAGGCTTCACAAGCTCGTTACAAGAACCAAGACTGCATTGATCCTCCGCATGTTCACTGGCCGAACCGTGGTACAATGACATCACTCTGGATGGGTAGCTCCCCATTGTACCCCAACACCACGCGCTATCGACCCTATCTCATATTCTACTCACAAATAGCGTGCAAAATTGCTCTGCTACACAACGTACCTTGAGGCACAACGTTGTCGTCATGTGTCCATCGATGGCGGCCATTGTATGAATTTCAATTTGTACGATATAAATACATGACCATATTTTCAACTTTGTTGAGGTTTTTGTGCAACTGTTGTTCCATATCGAATAATTGTGCTGAGTGTGTGATGCATAAATGCCCGTGAAAACAACACCTATGCACAGTGCGACTAAGCTGACACCACGACGTATTACTTTTACCACGAAAAACGAGTCACGGCATGCCTAGAAAGAAAAAAAAAGCACGGCCATCGATGATGAACATTTCGACGCTACGGATGCAGACTTCACAAGCCCGTTACAAGAACCAAGACTGCGTTGATCCTCCGCAGGTTCACCGGCCCAACCGTGGTACAATGACATCACTCTGGATGGGTAGCTCCCCATTGTACCCCAACGCCACGCGCTATTGACCCTATCTCACATTCTACTCACAAGCAGCATAAAAAAGTTCTCTGATGCACAACGTACCTTGTGGAAGAGGCATAACGTTGTCGTCATGTGTCCATCAATGGCGGTCGTTGTACGACCTTCAATTTGTCGATATAAATGCATGACAGCATTGTCAACTTTGTGGACAGTTTTGTGCAACTGTTGTTCCATACCGAAGAGTTGTGGCGAGTGTGTGATGCATAAATTCCCGTGAAAACGACACCTATGCACAATGTGACTAAGCAGACACCACGACGTATTACTTGTACCACGACGAACGAGTCACGCCATGCCTAGAAAGAAAAAAAAGCACGGCCATCGATGATGAACATTGCGAAGCTACAGATGCAGACTTCACAAGCCCGTTATAAGAACCAAGACTGCGATGATCTTCTGCAGGTTCACCGGCCCAACCATTGTACAATGACATCACTCTGGATGGGTAGCTCCCCGTTGTATCCCAACGCCACGCGCTATCGACCTTATCTCACATTCTACTTACAAACAATGTGCAAAAGTGCTTTGATGCACAACGTACCTTGTGGAAGAGGCAGAACATTGTCGTCACATGTCCATCGATGGCGGTCATTGTATGACTTTCAATTTGTACGATATAAATGCATGACCGTATTGTCAACTTTTTTGAGGATTTTGTGCAACTGTTGTTCCATACTAAAGAGTTGTGGCGAGTGTACGATGCATAAATGCCCGTGAAAACGAGACCTATGCACCGTGCGACTAAGCTGACACCACGACGTACTACTTTTACCACGACGAACGAGTCACTTCATGCCTAGAAAGGAAAAAAAAAAGCACGGCCGTCGATGAAGAACATTGCGACGCTACGGATGCAGACTTCACAAGCCTGTTATAAGAACCAAGACTGCGTTGATCCTCCACAGATTCACCGGCCCAACCGTGGTACAATGACATCACTCTGGATGGGTAGCTCCCCATTGTACCCCAACGCCACGCGCTATCGACCCTATCTCACATTCTACTCACAAACAGCGTGCAAAAGTGCTCTGATGCACATCGTACCTTGTGGAAGAGGCAGAACGTTGTCGTCATGTGTCCATCGATGACGGTCATTGCATGACTTTCAATTTGTACGATATAAATGCATGACCGTATTATCAACTTTGTCGAGGGTTTTGTGGATCTGTTGTTCCATACCAAAGAGTTGTGGCGAGTGTGTGATGTATAAATGCCTGTGAAAATAACACCTATGCACAATGTGACTAAGCTGACACCACGACGAATTACTTGTACCACGAAGAATGAGTCACGGTATACCTAGAAAGAAAACAAATGCACGGCCATCGATGATGAACATTGCGACGCTACGGATGCAGACTTCACAAACCCGTTACAAGAACCAAGACTGCGTTGATCCTCCGCAGGTTCACCGGCCCAACCGTGGTACAATGACATCACTCTGAATGGGCAGCTCCCCATTATACCCCAACGCCATGCGCTATCGACCCTATCTTACATTCTACTCACAAACAGCGTGCAAAAGTGCTCTGATGCACAACGTACCTTGTGGTCGCTGCTCACTGCTATTGTGAATGATGGCAATCGTTTGCAAGTTCAAGAGAAATTGGTCCTCTACAAAAGATGAATCATACTTTGTCTTCTAGGCCTTGTTGAATGATTATGAAGCCATCAAAAATGCATATCTATATTGCTTTGCACTGTGACTGAGTTCAGCATGAGTACTGTTGTTCACACCATCAAAGCTTGGCATGTCATCTTCATTTGTCAATGGTATGATCGTCATATGCATGGGTCACAGGGGCCAACCATCTAAGTGAAAAGCATGGTCAAGAAGAAGCTTTACTTTGGTCTGCACAAGTCTGCAATCTACTTAAAGCCGTCAAACATCCTTCGACTGTTGATCTGTATTTGATGATTTTTCTGTGGACATCATAGTGTTGTCAAATGTGCTTGACGAATGCTGAACTGTAGATCATCGCAGAATCAGATGAAGCTCTTGAACAATACATAGAACTTTGAAATGCCCTGAAAAGGCTTGAATTGTAGCTTTGAAATGGCCTAAGAAGGCTTCAATTGTAGCTTTGAAATAGCATGAAAAGGCTTGGATTGTAACTTTGAAATAGCCTGAAAAGGCTTGAATTGTTGTGCATGGTGTTGACAGAATGAAACAGAACAAAACATCAACGAATGAACACAAAAAGGCAACAAATGAAAACGAAACGACACAAAACAAAATGGAACAGAATGGTACAGAATGACATCTACATGAACACTTGCACCAACACCAACACCAACCAACTTACACCATCCTGCACTGCACCTCCACCTCCACCTGCACCTCCACCTCCACCACCCTCCACCTCCACTTCAAATATGCCATGATGTCGTAAACATCACAACACACAATATCACGTCGCATCACATTACGTCTACGTTTACATATATCTCCTCCACCCTCCACCTCCAACGCTCTCCACCTCCTCCACTCTCCACCTTCACCACCCTCAATGTCCACCTCCACTTCCACCTTTGTTGCCCTCCACCTCCACTTGTCATGTGCCATGATCAAACACATCACAGCACACATAATCATATCGCATCACATATCTATGTCTACGTCTGCCTCATCACCTTCCACCTCCAACACCTTCCATCTCCACCACCCTCTACATTCCATCACGTAACATTTTACAGATGAGAGAGAGGGAGAAAAGGAGAGTGAGAGAGAGAGAGAGAGAGAGAGAGAGAGAGAGAGAGAGAGAGAGAGAGAGAGAGAGAGAGAGAGAGAGAGAGAGAGAGAGAGAG
>SZWC01003604.1:69982-82907 GCA_023375785.1 Penium margaritaceum
CACTGCTGTCCACTGCTGTGCACTGCTGTCCACTGCTGTGCACTGCTGTCCACTGCTGTCCACTGCTGTCCAGTGCTGTCCACTGCTGTCCACTACAGTCCACTGCTGTCCAGTGCTGTCCAGTGTTTTCCAGTGCTGTGCACTGCTATGCACTGCTGTCCACTATTGTCCACTGTTGTCCACTGCTGTGCACTACTGTCCACTGCTGTCCACTGCTGTCCACTGCTGTCCACTGCTGTGCACTGCAGTCCACTGCTGTGCACTGCTTTCCAATGCTGTCCACTGCTGTCCAATGCTGTCCACTGCTGTTCACTGCTGTCCAGTGCTGTCCACTGCTGTGCACTGCTGTCCACTGCTGTCCACTGCTGTCCAGTGCTGTCCACTGCTGTCCACTGCTGTGCACTGCTATCCACTGCTGTCCACTGTTGTCCACTGCTGTCCACTTCTACGCACTGCTATCCACTGCTGTCCAATGCTGTCCAGTGCTGTGCACTGCTGTCCACTGCTGTCCAATGCTTTCCAGTGCTGTCCAGTTCTGTGCACTGCTGTGCACTGCTGTCCACTGCTGTGCACTGCTCTACACTGCTGTCCACGGCTGTCCACTGCTGTCCACTCCTGTGCACTGATGTCCACTACTGTGCACTGCTGTCCACTGTTGTGCACTTCTGTGCACTGCTGTCCACTGCTGTCCACTGCTGGCAGCCTGAAAATGGTGCATCCCACCAAGTGCCCAGGTCTCGACCATGCAAGAAGTCAATCACACACCTACGTGTCAAACATCATGCAAGAGATACAGAGAAATAAGGTCTCCTTGTGAACCCAGAAAATGTCTCTGGGTGTCCGGGTCTCGACCACACCATGCATGGATCATACATAACACATGGAGGCAATGGGTCTCCATGTCACATTGGTAGAACTCACCAGGTGTGCGGGTGTCGACCAGCATAACCTCGATCATGGCATCGTGCCACACCCCAAGTAACCTCGTTGTCCTCAAAAGAGTGTCAGGCCAAATCCCACACACCAACCCCCCCTTGGACTGTAGATGCTGACATCACAAGCAAAGCTGATGGCTGCTCCCAACACAATCCCTGAGGAGGGAGCACGGCTCCCCCATGGCCACATTCCCCTGCACAGCAATAGCAAGGTTGACAACGATGCTGGTGGGATGTGGTCGCACAGAGCCTCACCCTGGAGTGTCGTCGTCACTTTCCTTGTCGTCGATGTCATTGTCACTGCTCTCGTCACCTACTGATGTGACTGGCGTAGCGTTGAGGGCCTCCTCCAAAACAATCACCTGATGTATGGCTTCCAAATATTGAGCTGTACATCGCCTCGTGGCCTCTGCAGCGTTGAGGTGTGTGTGCAGCTCGACGAGCTCTGGCGCGGTAGCCGACCGGCTTGCTGAATCTGCGGCATGTAGGTAGTTAGCACAGAACGAACCTGATGGTGGACCTTGATCGCGTGCGTATCGGCACGAGCCACAGCCGCCTGCAACCTCGCAGACTCATCCCGTAGAAAGGAGTGGAGCTGCGCCTGCTCTTTGCACAAGTCGACAGGCTACGTCAGTTGTCGAATCAAGTGCCGCCTGGCCACGAGCTGCTATCAGGGGGTGGGCGCAAGCCAATGAGTTGTCACATACATCATTTGGGACTGTAGGAACAGCTATTGTGAAGGCACCTACTACTCGTGACACACCTGATGCTCGGCAGTCAGCTGCTGGCCAGACGTTGGCATGTGTAGGTACATCTACATCCTCGGCGAAGGTGCGGTCAGTGCTTTGGTACTCCTCGCAACCCCTGGTGTACAGCCCATCATCCACCTGCTGTTGGAGGTCCGCCTGTCCCATTCGTGCATGCTTTAGAGACCACTCAGCTGCCTGAAGACGTGTGTGTACATCCTCCACACACTCCTCGATAGCCTGTCATGCTGGAACATCCACGGTGTAACAGCGGTTGCTGGCCTCCTGGAGCTCGACCATGAGACTCTGCACGTGGACCTCCGCTCTAGCCACCACTGCCTCCTTCTCTTCGACAGTAGAGTGTGGGCGCTCGGGTATAGGAACTGTAGCTCGGGCAAGAGTAGTTGTGTCCTCGGCTGGAACCGCCATGGTGTCGGCGACACCGATCAGGGCAACGATGAGCCGGAGGTCTACAGCTCGCTTTACATCCTCCATGTCACACACGTGGGGTCATCTCGTGCTCGTGCCGCAGCTAGTGCAAATACGGCAGCGCACTGGGCTTATACGTCTGCCTCCGAACCTACATCTTACCACTCCACAACAGACGACTGATCCTCACAAAGGAAGTCTGCCTCGTCCTAGCTATCCATCACATGCCCCTGCTGAATAGAACTATCTCCCAGAACCACCTCGGCGACTACTGTGGGCTGAGCATCAGCATCTGTATCACCTGCTCCTCCTTCTACTGTTCCTAGTACCATGACAGCTATCTCCACACCAGCTAATGCGGGAGCACACACATGGCCAGGCAGAGCTCCTGCATTGGCTGTCGTCACGTCATCTGCCAAGGCATCAACGATCACCATCTCCATCCTCGACTCTACCTCAACATTGGACCAATCCTCCTCTGACGAAGAGTCTCCATCAGGGCGGACGTCTCCTCCTGTCGAACTCTCCACCAATTGAGTCTGCTGTGTAGCGTCATCCGCCTCAACCATCATGTACTCCACAGTAATCGCCTCACCAATGCCAAGATCTACCGTGGTTGTCAACGAACATACCATTCCCCCAACGACTGACACCGCAGCAGGAGCCGTAGGGACTCGGCAGACCAAGCAGAGGACAGGGGATAATGGGGTCTCGCCACGTGTGACACCTCCCACAGCCACATCTACTGGTGTTACCTGCATGCGACGTGCAAGATGAGCCGCTCGTCGTCGCCTACAAGGAGTGCAAGCACAAGCGGTACGGCCAGGGGCTGAGGGTCTATCCGTCGGTATGATGCCGACAGCCTCCAAAAAGGAGCGGAGGGTGATGGATGTAGGAAAGAGATCTGGCATTCTAGCATTTTTGGAGGAAGGGATGCAGGATCGGGAGGAGGATGGAGATGAAGTGGGAGGTGACATCTGCGCTGGGGTGGAATCTCACTTGGAAGTCACGTGGTCAAGGAGGTGCTATACCATGCACTTGATGTTCCGAACCTCCATGTGTATGGCTGCCATATCTCCATGTAGAAGCGTTGTGGTGTTACCCAGTGGCAAATCCACCAAAGGAGGAGGTGGGGAGGATTGTACCCAAGGGGGATGCCACCCAAGAGGGCGCTATCGGCACTGGCGCCAGCCATGCTGCCGATCTCGATAGTAGTAGCACGAGAACCCTAAAGACAATTGGAACGCTCGCCACGGCTGCTTCGACCACTGTGGCTGTGGCGGCTGCCACGGCTGAGGCTCAGGCGCCGTGGTCTGCCACGGCAGACCACGGCGCTTGCAACGCCCACGGCTTCACTGCACAGCTCATGTCGAGAGCTTAGTGTGGGTGATAGTCCTGCACACTCTATTCCGGTGGCGCTGATGCTGCACCAGGTGCCGTGGCCTCAAGCTACCTTGAGGCCACAGCAGATGCTACTGCTACTGCTGCGCCTCTCGCGACGGTTGCTACTACAACGGGTCCCATTGTTAGCCGAGGATGGTGGCCTCAAACCACACTAAATAATGAGTAATAACTCACCCCTTTTTTGTTTTTTGGTTCACAGAACGCTCGGCGCGAGTGGGGTACCCCTTCTCGTGGTCTTACTCGAATGCCTTACTCGAGGACCCCCTATCCTCTTTCTCC
Source organism: Penium margaritaceum (assembly GCA_023375785.1). Lineage (NCBI taxonomy): Eukaryota > Viridiplantae > Streptophyta > Zygnematophyceae > Desmidiales > Peniaceae > Penium > Penium margaritaceum. Next base: position 73,776 of record SZWC01003604.1, read on the forward strand.
TTTCTTTTGGTTTTTTGTTTGATGCCACCTCCTCAGGTGCCCCTTTTTTGTTCTGGGGTGCCCCACTGAAGGACCCCCCCTGTCCTCTCCCCCTCCTTTTTTGTGTGTGCAGGCTCGAGCCTCGCCTCAAGCAAGCTCGTCAAGCAAGCTCGATCGGCGAGTTCGCCGATCGGCGAGCGCCGTGGGTGAGCTCCTCGACGGACCACCCCTCTTCCGGACGAGTCGGTTGCAGCAAGAAGCTTCCGTGCAGTTTGCTACTACTGTAAGGACGACGAGGGCAGCTGTAGCTGCTCCCGCGGCTGCTCCACCTGTGACTGCTGCACCTATGCGTGCACCTACAGCAGCAGCTGTGCAACTGCTTGCGAAACTACTGTAGCAACTGCACACTGCTATATACAGCAACAGTGCTAGAGCACAGCTTTGCACTGCAACTACGCGTGCTTCTGCTGCTCTGCTACTGCTCGCTACTACTACAGCTACTCGCTGCCGCCTGTTGCTACTACTGCTCGCTGCCCGCTGCTTGCTACTACTGCTACTCCTTGCTGCCGCCTGATGGTGCTGGTGCTCACAGCCACTCGCTGCTGCTACTGCTGTTTGCTGTTGTGGCCTACTACAGTTGCCGCCTACTACTGCTGCTGTTGCTAGTTGCTAGTGCTATCTGCTACTAACAGCTTCTAGCTATTGTTAGCGGTTGCTGATTCCGCCACTCCTACAAGTTGTTGCCGCCGTTGCTGCAAGCTACTACGGCTGCTACATGCTACCATTTCTCGCAGCTACCGCCGCAAGCTGCTATTGCGAGCTGCTTCTCCTTCCTTCTTTTTGTGAGTACAGGCTGGTAGCTAGATACGGCTGCTCCTACCACCCGTTGATGCTGCTGCTGCTCGGCGTGGCTGTTGCCCATAGCCGCTTTCGCTACAGGTGCAACCTGCCGCTGCTGCTGCTATGGCTGTTGTTGCTTGCAGCTCCCACCGTTGTTTCCGCAACCTCTACCGCTCCGCTACCACATAGTCGTGGTGGGTCTCTCCACGATCTCGTTGGGGTCTCTGTAATGCTTCAGCTTGCTGACGTGAAAACTTGGGTGAACCGACATGCTGTTGGGCACGTGAAGTTACAACCATTGGGGTTTGAGCTTCGTGAAGTCTTGTCCACGTAGTTTGATGTATGCTGAGCTTATCAGGACACAATCAACAACACTCTAGAGTTTGTCGCTGTGATATCGGTCTACTGCTTGCTTCATTGTCGCTTTTTGTAATCTTACAGATATGGAAGGAAGTTTGCAAAGGAGTTTTTTGACTGTGTAAGTGGTCCGCTTGGTTTGTCCATTGGTCTGAAGACGGAACACCATTCATAGCTGGACTCGACTGCTTTAGTGTTGCGCCAAAAATGGCTTGTGAAATGACCACCTCTGTTGTTGATGATGGTACGTGGCACACTGTCACTGCATGATGTTGTTTAGAAACAAAGGTGATGTCCTCGCCCGTGACCGTGACCACCAAGCGGACATCACATGTGGGACGTTTTTGAAAGCCTGTCCACTACCTCTCCCGCAATAAAGTGGGACATTCTAAAAAATGCTGGACACGTTTTCAAAATGTCTCGCATGAATTTCATGAGGTCAGGTTTTCAAACCATTCTACCACCTCTCCTAAATGTTTTTTATTGTGGCAGAGGTGGTGGATGTCCCGCTGAAATGACTGTCGCTTCCGTTCATTCATTATTTAAATTTCCCTCGTGACTTTCATGTGGTGGTCATCGTCCAATAATGTGGGACATTTTTAAAAACCTGGCCACCACTTTGAGGACGGTATTATAGCCCTCCAGAGGGATGGGAAGTCCTGTTACAAAGTCCATGGTGATTTCGACCCATTGCTCCATTGAAGCATGGAGAGGTTGGAGCTGTCCCGTGGGCCTCGTGCGACTAGATTTTGCTGCTGAAAGATGCCGCATGATTTGTAGAATGTCACCACGTCCATCTACATCTGGTCATACCAGAAATACTTCTCCAGCTTCTTGACCGTCTTTTCCTCCTAGAAATGTCCACCTGGACTGGTGTCGTGGCACTACTCCAATATCACTCTTCAAATTTCTCCATTCTGTGGTTTGACAACCTGGAATGCATCTCCATCACTAGTATGGGTTTTTTAACCAGACGTTGGTTTTGTGGTACCCGCCAAACTCTTCATAACCCTTTGTGAATAGCGTTGCGAGGTACGAGTCTTGTTTGATGAGCAACGTATTGATCTGAGCCGTCAAGTCTTGTCATAGACTGAGAACATCCCCTGAATTTATTTTTCTAAGTTGGTACTGAATGTCGTGGTCGATGTTGAACTCCAAGAATTCCATCCATCGAGTTTGTTGATGGCTCAGATTTGACCGATTCTTGAGATATTCGATTGTGTGGTTGTCATTGTGGATGATGCATCGTCATCTTGAACACATGAGACAGCCAACATCTCTTTTTTGTATTCCCTGAAGTTCAAATATAGTCCACAGAATTTTCTTGACATGTAGGCAACCGGTTTTTCTCCACAGCCTTTGTCTTGGAGGAGAAGAGCTCGAATTTATCGGTTTGATGTGCCAGTGGCCATGATGGTCCACAATTCGGTGCACCAACCATAAGGCTCACGCATAGGTTAGAGTGTTTCTCAGAGAGTTGAACGCTTCTTGTTTGATATCTCCCCAACCCCGCTCTGTAGTTTTACAAGTGAGATCAGAGAGAGGCAATGACATCCGAGCGTAGTCCTTTACGAAACAATGATATTAGTTCTAGAACCCCACACATACCTGGAAGTCCTGTGCATTGATTGGCATTAGCCGTTCAGCAACGGCGTCCAGTTCCTTTTTGTACAATGGTTATCCTTCTGCTGCCAATGATGTGGCCAAAAAACTCAATCAAACAGTGACCAGATTTGTACCTTAAAGTTTTCCATAGAATATCTCTCTTTGTAAAATGCAAACGTTTTCCAAAACTTTTCAAAGATGTCCGTTGTGCTCCTTGGCTTCATACAAGGATGTTTTGGAGTTGTATGACAAAAAAGTCATCCAGATACCATCAAAACATTTATTCATGGCCACCACATATGTTGCAGGGGAATTCATGAGTCCGAACGGCTAGACCATGAACTCCAAGTACCCTTGTCCTGTGGAAAATTCCGCCTTCTTGATTTCCTTATAAGATAGGCAGATCCCATGATAGCTTCTGTGTACATTAAATTCTGGTGAAGTTTTCCGTCCCATAGAGCTCGTATAAAAGATCCTCCATCTAGTTGTACCAATACCATTCTTCCACTTTTACAACCCCTTTCATTGAACTCATAGCAGTATTGCCGGTTGGTCTTCCTCGTACACCTCGTGGAACTTCATTATCTATGGAATCCTGCTCAATGGTATTGTGAGACATAGAACCTCCTGTCTTCTGAAAAGACAGGAGGTTCAACGTCTACTCTTGTCTTTTGCCGTTTCCCGACTCCTCATATTTCCCTGTGACTTTTCCCTCTATTTGGAATCATGTTGTTGCTTTCGACAGTTCCATAAGATATGACCTGGATCCTTGCTAGTCAAATGTAGTCGTTAATCACATTGATTGACGGCATCAATCTCCATTGGATACAAGGTTTACATCTCTCACAGCGTTTTGTGGCCATGATATGGATTGTGGCCTTGGTATCTCCAGCCATTGGATTCCTGCACAAAATCGTTGTAGTCGCATCGTTGATGTGATAAAATGTTGCAATCATTCATAGAAGGTGTTTTGAATGCCGAAGAATATAATTGTTCAACCGATGTTGCGCTTGAGGCCATTTTTGTAGTAGAAACATGGCTCATGGAGGACGAGGTCACTACATGTGATACTTTGCGGAAACACCAAGTATACTCCGTCATGTTGGACTACTGATGCAAGCGGTTTTGTACAACTCATAAAAAATCTCATGTATTTCTCCAAAATGGACAGGGATTACGTGCACAAAGTCCACTCAATTCTCCAATATAAGAAGTGAGTCATGCCATGTTGAATTAAACTGCTCAAGATGTAGAACACCTATGGTCGCTGTGTGAGAGTGCTTGCATGAGCCATTGATCCAGCTCCTCCGGTCTCTTACTGTTGTTGGATGGCCTTTAGATCAAACCACCAACTTAACGTCTTGATGTGCAAAAGAGATACTGTGAGGTCAATTTTCTTTACTCAGTTGTTGACCCTAGTAGCGATGAAGTGCACTCAAAACTTCTCATCCACATCCAAATAGTTGGTCCTTTGGAATTTCTAGGATCAGACAGTACCAGAATTGTTGACCATATTCAGGGTTTGCCCGAGAGCTTGTTATTCCACTTGGTGAGCACTACTTCCTCTGCGCATGCATTCAAATCTCCTCCATTGTCGCTGTGAGTTATCGGAGTAAATGGACATTGAGGCTCTCAAGTCCCCACAGCTTCTGGTATAGATCTTTGATGATGCAAGCATGTCAGCTGGTGTCTCTCATCATGCCAGGTGTCATCTCGACAGCCAACGATGGAGACAAATGGTTTACTGAGCACAAGGATTCCGTCATTGGATAGGTCGTCAAAATCATCGGAGTTGTGCCATTCATTGCAGAAGCCGCCTGTGCTGCCTGGTTCACCTGGAGAGCATCATTGCATGAATGCTGCTAATCCTCCATCGCTGGAGTCTTCGCCCATTGCAACTGCTTGTTGCCTGGTGCGCTTAATCTGTTCACCATTGTCTTTGTGACTTCTGTGATCTTTTGGACAATGGAGATATCCTGAATACTTATGCAAGGTTTTTCCCTTGTATTGGTTACATCGTTTGTCCCTCTTGAGCCACTGCACTCTAATACCAAGTGTTACACTTAGCGCAACGTGGATGATTGACAGGGATAAGACATTTTGAGAAATCGGGACAGTTGGAAAATTTGTGTTTTTCAATAAGAATATTTTGTGTAGCGGAAGGGCCAGTTCGGCCCTCCCTCCTTGCGGAAGTGAGGGGTGGTTGGACACCACCCCTTGCCACGGCAAGAGCTGGCCGGCATCCAGTCCTTTGGTGGCCACCGGCCACCTGGACGGCCGGCGGCCAGTCAGGTGATTAGCCGACCACCTGCTGGCCGCCAATCGAGCTGGTCATTCAATCGGCGACCAGGAGGGCGCGATGCCTCGAGGGTTGAGGCGGATGGCCTCAAGCCCTAGTCCTCACCCTCCCCTCCTAGCCTCATTAGGTGAGCGAGACGAAGGAAGAGGGCGAGGGAGAGAGAGTTTGTGCAAGAGAAAATATGTTAGCGTGAAATCATCAGCGTGTCTCACACGCGCCAATTTTGCACCAACTTGTCAAAGATAAAACTCAAAGGTTGATTGTGAATTTTTTTTGAGTTTGAAGACGGAAAATTTGAGTGAACGTACGAGTTCGTTGTACAACATCCTTGGTTGGGACTCGGGATGAGGGGGACAAGGTAAAAACTGAATTGGGCCTCTGGATACTTGAAATATTTAAGTCTTGCTGCACGGGTCGTCGATGACGATTGCACCAACGATTCACACAGAGGGGAAACCCCTCCAGTGTGCTCTAGAAGCTATTGTGCAAATTTTGACAATGACTTCGATGCAAGAGTTGGAACATTGCTTTTAAGAGCCATACGCCCCTTGCGACTAACTATGCAACGGTTCTGGCGGCTATAACAGAGATCAAACGCCACTGACAGCTGCCGTAGCATCAGAAATTCCAAGGGGGATATGGCTTTGACATACAACTATTTTAAGTGCCAAAAATGCATTAGAAATTTCTTGAGGAGCTCTACCTCATCTGGCCAGGTCCTTTCAGCTTCTTCTCATCCCCAGGGGACTACGTTATTCTTTGGTGGATGGGAAGGGGAATTTCCAGCCCCAAAAACCACCAATTATCCTCTATTAACAAGGTTCCCTCTTCCCTTTTTTAACTAGAAGTTGGGACAGTGCTCTACCCTAACCTCAAGGACTCTCACAGCCTGAGAGGAAAAGAAATATAAGGAAGCAGGAGAAGACAAGAGGATTTTTGGAGGCATCTTTACCACAGTGGACACAATGGGAGACATCTCTAAGGAGGTGCAGGGCGCGTCAAGATAAGTAAGGAGCTGACCAAGGAGGGTATGAGGGGAGCGTGAGAGATGGGGCACTCTAGAGTAGAGTTGTCCCCTCCCCTTCCCCGTTGTCTAGAGCAGTGCTCAAGCCCTTGTAGTTCCTTACTCCTTCTACTCATTTTTGTTCTCCTGAACTTTGTAATGTGCCTAGTTCCATGATTCACGACTTAGGAATCTAGCATGAATCCACGTGCTTGTGCAAACCTTGGCAGCGTAGAATAATAGTATTTTTTTACCACGTGATTGTGGCAACCATGGTGGCCTAGGAAAATAAAAACTCTTACCGTGTTATTGTGCCATCCGCAGTGGCCTAGAAAATATAAATTTATTGTACAATTGCCTCACCAATGTGAGAGCAAATACACTTTGGGAGGCAACACCTCTCTGACCTTGTGGGATGACCTTCACAAAGGTCTTGATATGCTAGTTATACGTATGATGGAATGGCAAGTGCCGGACCGTCCAAGACCAACAAGGGACAAGGTGGTGACGGTCTCACCACATGTCCTCGGTCTACAAAATTGGGAGTTGTCGCTGCGAGTACGGTTTTCAAGAAAACAACAACCGTACCACCAAACACATTTTGTGTTGAACTCGGCAACATCAAGAAGTGTGCAGAAGTCAAAATAATGCTCGATGAGCACTTCGACATGCACGTGGATGATTTCCATACAATGGAGGATGTGTTCAAGGAGGTCCACCTGAGCGTGAACCGGGACAAAGAGCACAACTTCAACGGCGACAAAGGCGACGAGGATTGCAATCATCACCATCACTGTACATTAAACTTGAGCCCATCTCTTGAAAGGGTCCAACGGATCACACAAAGCTCTTGACAGCAGCAAGGCTGCCGGCAGCGACAAAGGCACCGAAAGCATTTACACGAGAATTTTTCATGAACACGAGCTAGTCGATGTCGTTGCAAAGGCAATTCACGCCAACCGTCAGATTCTTGTTGAGTTGGCGACAGAGGCAGCGGGACGACTCATAATCAATACCAATAGTAGAGGTACAGTACCACCTTCAGAAGAAGAGGCAGATCCCCTTCCTATAATATGGCTACAATGGGGCAAACTCACGCCCACTCCAGGGTCATCGCGGACAACATCATCCTCCATGATGTGGGAATCCTCAAGTCATGTACACAAACCATACCCTCTTACAATAGGTTAAGGTGCACGGACAGCACACGGCTCTTGGGGCTATCACTGACGCTCTGACAACATTAAAGTTGAGGTTCACGTACGCCAACCTACTGGCCCATGTCGGGCAGATCATCACACATCTCGACACTGATTCCCTGTTGTAGCATCTGGCGCTTATGAGACAACCCACCAATGCAAAAACCTTGATAAAGCGTTGTAGAGTGTGACCCAGGTACGAATCTAACATCATGCCGCAGGTTCTGATTCTATTGGTAGTGGCATCAAGGACTTTCCTACCTCAACGACATCGATGCTGGTCATGAACATGTCCTTCCTCCATAGTGTGGAGATCTCCCAGAAGGACGTGAAGTTGAATGAATTGCTGAATTGTATGGAGCACGTTCTGTGTGTCCATAAGGCTCCACTCAGTCATTGGGATGACCTTACCATGACGCGCCTTGAAAACAAGCTCTTCAAGTACGTTGTCAAGGAGTGGGGTGTGCAGTAGCCATATCTTGATTGACAGTCCATGTCGTGTGAGGTTTTTTATGCTATCATGTGCAAGAAGTACATCTAACTTGAGGAGGCACATTGTGCCTTCAACAAGATCAAAGACTTCAAGCAGGTGGTAGCATGTTCCAGGCTTACTTGAGTGAGTTCTTTGCACTTGTGGAGGAAGCCAAAAGCTCCACCAAGGATGGTGGGACCCAAACCTTCAATTACCAAGATTTCTTGCTTCTAGAGTACTTGCATGATGGTCTTGTGGATAAGAAGTTGGACAAGACCAGCACTACGGCAATGGGCCAGGCTTGGACGAGCCGGAATGTATTGCGTGACTACATGAGTGAAGTGTATTCTGTAAAACTGAAGCACTACTCAGATGCACAATTATGGGTTCATGTTTCACACGAGGATGTAAAAAAAATTGAAATTTCAACGAGTTCAAATATCTCTGTTGTTTTTTCTCCTCTTGTTGAACCTCATTCTACACTTGCTGACCAACATTTCCCACTAAACCTTGCATCTCGAGATGATATGTATGATTGAAAATAATTAGTGGTTGCATCACCCACCTTTGTGCAAGATTTTTGTGACATACTAATTGAAGCAAACACCCTAAAAGAAATGAGCTCAAGCGCGGTTACGATACCTTTAATTAGAAAATTTGACCCACTCAAACTTAAAGACTAGCCTAATTCACATGTGGCCACAAGATGTGGACTCAAGTGGGTGAATCATGAAATTTGTGGTGTCTGTCATCCCGATTCCAATTTTGCCACAAATTTGGCTTGTTTTCATCAAGCCTGTTTACTTGAAAGAGTGGAGGCAACCTAATAATGCAATTCAAATGACACCTAGTTGGTGCTCCTGTGAACATACTAGTTGCCACTGGAGGAGATGACTCCCTTCTTAGCCTTGGGTTTCTCATACATTTGTGTCTAAAGTACGAGCCATCAAAATACCAAACAACAATTTCTGTAATTCTGGAGTGAGCCGATCTGCTTCAGTTGCTTTAGCTTATTGTGTGCGACCATGGAAGCGATCACAAGGTCGAATCGATCTCTGATGGGTTGATCAAACTGCTCCCATGCCGTCAACATGCGTGCTTCAGCTTGCTCTGCACCTGGCTGCCAAAACATGGCATGTTGCTGAGCTTTGTTCCCACCTCCACTTTGACTGGCTAGCAGATTCAGCTGCCTCCATGACTCCAGTACTGCTCCGCATAGCAGTGTCATCGTAAACGACACACACATACACAAACACACACACACATACACACACACACACACACATACACACACACACACACACACACACACACACACACACACACACACACACACACACACATACACACACACACACACACACACACACACACACAC
>SZWC01003604.1:82999-110226 GCA_023375785.1 Penium margaritaceum
CACACACACACACACACACACACACACACATAATATCATCCTCTAGAGGATGGTCCACAGCCCCAAAGTAGTTGTTCATGAAGAACAGCCAGGTCGGAATGCTTGCACCCTTGAGTAAGGGATTGAACGGTTCCGAAGCCTTTGGCTTTGATCTTGGCGGACTCCTTGACCGGGCTGCCCCAACCTGTCCAGTGTCAGTCCCATCCCGCACGCTAGCCATGTGCCAATTGAGCCACTCATTCTCCAACTCGAGGGCCCTAGCTGCTCTACAATCCGCTGCAGGGTCTGCTCCATGGCTCTTGATGACTCTTGGCCATTGGAGATCCCCAGAAGAAATTTGGCAGCATTTTGGCAACAATTGGAAAACATCTGACAGCAATTCCATAGTCAGGGATGAAAAATTGATGTGTTTGAAGTGTGTGGGAATCACTCATTGTCATCCGTGTGCGCACGGTAGGCCGTGTGGATGCTCTAGAAGCATAGAAAAAAATCTAGAGGTTGGCTATTGCATTAGCTTAGAAGTCTGGTCTAGCAATCCCCCTCCCGTTCAGCCTCAACATTGTCCGACGTAGTCCGTGCCTTCTGCTCCTTGAAGTTTGTAAAGCTCCAATAGCGCTTGTACCCAATGTATGGCTCTGGCTTTGGTACCACATGTGAGAGTGTGTGCTCTCTAGAGATTAATCCTTAGTGTGTGGAGAGCACAGTCACAACGAAAAGTTAAACTTGGAGATAGTCTGGAAGCTAGAGCTGTATCCTTTTTTTTTTTTGGTTTTTAAGATGGTCCAGGCAGGAAGAGCTGTAAACTAACAGGTTATCACGGGTTAGTTACAATGAACAGGGAACAAGGTATTCTAGTATTCGGCCGGCTGGTCCTGTCCATAGCCTAGTGCTTTCCTAGCTTGCTACAACAAGCTACTTGTACCTCAATCTGGTTTCCTACTTGCACTTGTCTGTGGTGGCCTCCTTGAACCTAATGGATAGTGCAGGAAGTCCTTGGCTGTCAACCACTTGAGATTGAAAGTCTGTCTCCATCCCTGTGCTGCCACGCAATGGACAGGCGCATCTTCGACTGGCTGCCACATTTGCTCGATGCCTTTCGGTGGTGGGTGCGGTCGCTCTATTGTACACTCCACCGGTGGTACTAGGACCGTCGCAAGGTTGCAGTCACCGGTCATACTTTTGTCGTTGACCGCGTGTGTAGTCGGAGGCTCGCCTCCAAGACAACCACTCAGTGGGTAGAGTGGCCATTACGCTACTCGTCGAGAGGGTGAATAGCCATCCTTGAGTCGCGTGTGCAGAACGCCATGCAAAGGTACGAGTGAAACATGCCCCTTGTGTGTGGGGTGCATTCATTTACTTTTCTTGTCAACGCCTCCTCCTCCTTGCCGTCCTCACAACCACGGTCGAGCAAACCTGAGCGCGACCGCAAGCTTGACTTCTACAAATCGGAAAAATTCCCGTGTGTCCGCACAACTTGGGCGAACCTAAGGGGCCAGAAATATAAGGGGCACCTTATTACAAGAGGTGTAAACCTATTGTGTGGTTACATGCCACAGATGTGGATTAGTCCATTCCGGCCAAAGAACAGGCCACAAAATGTCGTATTTGCACTTTTCAACCACCAACAACAAGTGCGAGAGCTGTTCACTTCCGCATGCATCCCCCCTATGCACTTGACTGGTGGTGGGGTGTGGGAGGGGGATTTGGTCTTTGGTTCAACATGCCCTCCCCCTCTCCCCCTCAAGCTGACCTGTGTATGTGGCGAGTGAACATGGAACTGCACGACAAACACCATGGGAGTGACCAGGTAGTGTACACAAGAGAACAGCTCAATTCGTAGATTCACGTCCACAAACCGTTGATGAATTAGGGTCAATGATCAGCGCCTGTCAATGGATGCAAACTCTATACAAACTCATACATTTTGAGCTCATTCATTATCAATCATTGACTGTGAATTGAGATTAATACGATTCTGAATTTACATCTTATACATTCTTAGCTTTTATGTCTCGCAGTGATGTTTGGTCTTTCACTATGAGCTCATTGTACGGCCTTTAGATGCCAAAAGAATCGACCATCGGAGCATCGTATTTACTATGTAGCTCTTGCATCCAACAGTAAAGAAGCAAAGAAGCCCAAAACTTGTGGGATCGATGGAGACATTGGAGTGGGGGGAGAATGCAGCGAACCACATAAAATAGAAAACTGGCCACGATGATTATGAGGATTTTTTTCTGGTGCTCTTGTGCCAGATAACTTCCAGACGGAAGCTAACCTGACGGTTGAGAGGCATTGCCGGTTGAGCGGCAAGTTAACTTTTTAAGTGTCAATGAAGCAATTGTTAAGAAATATAGGAGTGTCCAAAGATGACTTGGGTGTCGGTATTTTCCCAAAATGATAATCTGTACACATCTATGTTTGGGAAGGAAAATAAAAATGACCTAAAAAATTTAATGGTCATGTACATGTCTTACATGATCTTGTCAATGTTCTTTGGTTAAGTCCTCAAGGAAAATTCTAAATAGAGAGTAGAGTAGTGGTATTTTGTCCCGATAAAATCCTAAAGAATATTCTTGAGCTCATTCTAAGAAGGTTAAGCAATTTTTAAATATTATATGGTAAGGAACGATCTTTTTTTCCAATATTGTGCTCTAGTTCCCATATTCAATCAAACCAAACTTCTCTTGTATTCACCTCCACATTCACTCCTCACATGCACTATCACCTTGCATTGATATGGGAGCCGCCGGTGAAGGTGATGATTACACCATCATTCTGACTTTAGATACATGTTTTGATGCATCCATTGCAATCTAAGTGAAAAATCATGCGGAATAGACCCAAGAACTGGGTCATTTGGTACAAGGACGAGGAAGATACGACTGCGCAAAGGTGGGAGGCGCACCTCCAAAAAACAGGAGACGTACCACTTCGACCCCGAGCACGGCGGAGTGACTTTCTCGGCCACTTCAGCCAAAGAGCCCCTGGATAAATTCTTAGCCAATGAGGTAAGGTTCATCGGGAACCATGGGTGCTTTGGGATGGCGGCCGGAACTGCATTTGTAAGCAAGGGCGCTTCGGGCGGTCGTGACCCCCGCTAGCAGTGCTGTCAGCGGCAATCACGCATGGAGCACTCAAATGGCTATAACTTAGCTGCTTCTCCATGGATTGAGGCATTCTTTCATGCGTTGGAAATCTTTCATGGTGTACTATATTTTGCATGTGTTATTTGCATGATTTAACCTCAGCAGAGGGCTTCGGAATGCCGAAGGAATCTTGGCTGGGTCATAGGGGCTCGTACATAAAGAAGCCTAGAGGTTAGTCTAGGCATGTCAATCTTAGCCAAAGACTCTACACATTGCCTTGTACTGATATGTCAAGTCAAATGATTTATTACTTGTCCAGCTCTCCTTGAATTCTAAGTAGTTACCTTGCACATGTCCATTTCATCCTACAGGTCTTTCCCAACACACCTTGGTGTAAACGGCACTAGAAGAGTCGTATAACAGGAATCTTAGTCGCTAGCAATGACCCTGCTGCTAGAAGAGGTTCGTGTGACATCTCAAGGGCTGGCCCACACACGAAGGGGTCAAGGGTTGGGAGGTTTATCCTAAAGACTCGGCTTTGCACGTACCCAAGGGAGGCAGCAGATGTACCACAATTGCATTTTGCCATAATGTTTTGTCATAACTGGAAGCATGGCAGCTACGACATACAACCAGGCATATCTGATGGAGATGATCTGGCAAGCTCTCATTGAGCTACGCCAAGAAAACTAGGAGTTGCGCACGGAGGTTTAGGCGCGGTACATCAGCCAAGGGAGCCGTACATTGGATGGTGTCGTATTGGGATCCGTACCTGCCTTTTGGCAGCCCAAGCCGAAGGAGTTGGAGTGTTATACCGTGGAGTGGCTCTTCATGGTGAACCAATAATTTAATGCATTAGGTATTCCCGCCGGAGAAGATGCCACAAGACTGGAATATGCACCCACGCTACTTCGGGAATGACATTGTAGTGGTGGGCGACATTGTGCCGGCGGAACGCTGTTGGCTTGCTGGACGGACTAGGGGCCGGGTAGCGGCTTCAACCACTTTTGAGTCTACCAATGGGAAAGGAAGTGCAGCTCAGTGCGCGGGCGTTGACGGAGAAACCAGGCATGTGGGAGCAGTTTGAGACAATGCTCTAGGCCCATTTTGACCTCCTCAACCGCAGCCGAGTAGCACTTGACAAGATCAAACACGTCAAGGTGGATTGGTGCAGGACTACCCAACATGCTTCATAATATTGGCGGCACATATCACGGACCTCTTGGACGCAGAGGCGTACAGTCACTACCATGACGGGCTGAAGCCGCACCTCCAATGTTAACTCGCGGTGCTCGGGTTGCGACCTTTGCAGAGCTGGTTTTGACGGCGGAGCACATTGACGCGGTTAGCTACAATGCGTGCCAGAACAACTGCACAACACAATCACGGGTAGAGCAGCCGGGCCTTGCAATAACCATGGAGGTGGATGGAATCTGAGCCAGGCAGCAGGGCACAGGAGGACAGCAAGGACCGAGAGGCAAGTGCTAAGCTTGTGGTGAAGAGGGTCATCACAAACGGGACTACCCCAAGCGCAAGGCACGTAAGGAAATGGGCAACAACAGTGAGGACAGAAACAACCAACTACTGCAACTCCTTTGTCTGTAAGGGACAACACCAGCCCTCAAAGGCTTTTGCCGATTGAGGAGCTACCTCAACTGCTTTAGCAGAATGAATGTGAGATCTGGCAGTTTCTAGGGTCCATCCTGAAGCTGGTCCTTCAGATTCCAAAGGGGAGTTTCAAGGATCAGAGGATGCTACGCGATCTACTAGATGGTAGCACAAGCCATAGCCTTTTCAACAACACGTTTAGGATGATGTTGGAGCTTACACGGTAACCAAGGACGTTGGCCAAGGCGCGGCAAGTGCCCGGACTGGTGGAGTGCGGCAGATCTCTCGTCAAGCACAAGGTCCACATGGGTGAGTTGGTGTGTGACATGGAGTTCCACACTTGTCCTATGTATGATGACGACTCCTTGATCGACTAGGGTTGGTTACACGCTTGGAATCCGAAAGTGAATTGGAGGTACAACTGTGTGGTCGTGAAGGCAGGGGGGAAAATCTCACTTTGCCATTCTGGCGGAGTGAGGAGGGAAGGAGTCGCACATGGTGGAAGCGGGGAAGCAGCTGCATGTCATCAACTTGTAGCAACTCTGTGAGTGCAACGGTAGCCAGGTTTTCTTGGCTTTGGTGAGTCCACAACAAGCAGCAGAGTAGGAGATTGTAGTGGTTGAAGCAGCTAAGGGGCACCCAATGGAAGATGGGGGAGCACCAGAGTTTCCTCCTGGTGTTGGGGAGGTGCTCAAGGAGTTCGGGGAATTTTTTTGGAGGAGTTGTCAAAGGGGCTGCCACTGCAGAGCAACATGAAATACAAGATTGAGGTGGCACCAGGGTCGTCACCAACGATGTGATCTTACAAACGCATGAGCGATGCGGAGCTTGTGGAGCTCAAGAAGCAGTTGGGGAATAGGCTAGGGCTTCATTTGGTTGTCGGTGTCTCTATACACGGCGCCAGTGTTGTTCATCAAGAAGAAGTTGGGAGATCTGCGGATGTGCGTCAACTACCAGGAACTCAACAAACCTGAGGTTGGGATATCATCAAATCCGCATTGCAGAGGTGGATGTGGAAAAGACCGCGTTTCGGACACATTATGGACACTTTGAGTATCTCGTGATGCTTAGTAGGCTAACGAATGCTCCTTCTACATTCATGACACTGATGAACTGGGTGTTCCACCCTTGCTTGGACCAGTTTGTGGTCATGTTCTTTGATGACATCCTTTTCTACTCACAGACAATGGAGGAGCACCAAGAGAATCTGCCGACGGTGATGAAAGTGCTGAGAAAGGAGTGGCTGTTCGCCAAGCTTAGCAAGTGTGGCTTTACCAAGCAAGAGGTGGAGTTCCTCGGGCACATTGTGAGCACGAGGGGGATCCGCATGGGTCTAAAGAAGGTGGAAGCCGTGGATGAGTGGCCAGAACTGGCGTGCGTGGGTGACATCTAGGTTTTTCTGGATATCACGAACTACTACAGGAGGCTTATCTAGAGGGAGCACCCTTAACGGACTTGCTCAAGAAGGGATGCCAATGGGAGTGGGGTGCAAGGGAAGGGTAGGCCTTTGGAGCAATGAAGGCTGTTATGTGTGAGGCACTAGTGTTGGTGCACATGGACACGAGCAAGGAGTACGGGTTGGCGATGGAAGCAAGCAACTACACAATGGACGGGGTGCTGATGCAGGAACAAGGAAAGATTTTGTAGCCCATTGAGTACTACTCCAAGAAGCTGAAAAGGGGCTGAGCTAATCTATCCAATCCATGGGAAGGAGATTCTCGTGATGGTCTAGGCCTTCAAGGAGTGGAGATGCTACCTTTTGGCGAGGCGGTGTGTGGTGTACATAGACCACCAGGTGTTCAAGTAGCTCAATTCGTAGCAGGACCTGAGTCATCATCAAGCACGGTGGACAGAGCTGCTGGAGGGTGACTTTGATCACAAAATTTGATATGAACCAGGGAGGATCAACCCAACGGACCTGCTTTCGTGTCGCCCGGACTTGGATGTGAATGTGATCACGGTAATGGCAGGATCTCCAGTCATCCGTAGCCTCTTTACCAATGGGTATGCGGAGCACCAGGACTTTTCCGGGAGTATGGTGAAGGGGTGCAAGCACGATGGCAAGTATTGGTGAGATGAGAAGGAGAACCAGACTGTGGTGCCACAGAGTGCGTCATTGCGACATGCATTCTTGGAGGAGGTATACGAATCGCACTACAATGGGCATTTTGGCCATGACAAGACCTTCAAGATGCTTGCACGCCAACGTTTAAGGATAGCAATGGGAGCAGATTGTAAGGAAGACGTGAAGAGTTGTGACACGTGCCAAAGCATGAAGTCACGGAGGGCATGGGCACGAGGAGAGTTGCAGCCGCTACCGGTACCGGAGTGCCCGTGGATCGACATCTCACTGGATGTTGTGGGGGGTCTACCACGGGGTACAATGGGCAAAACCATGGTGCTGGTGGTGGTGGACTATTTTAGCAAGATGGTACACTTTGTTGCATGTGTAGAGAAGATCACACCAACGAAGACAAATCCTCTTGCAACATGTCATCAAACTTCACGGGGTGCCACAGTCCATGGTCTCAGACCGCAACCCATGCTTCACCTCCCAGTTTTTGGAGGAACTCTTCAAGAGGCTGGGCACCCATGTGGCTCTTTCATCGACCTACCATCCCCAAAAAGATGGTCAAAATGAGCGCACCAACCAGACCATAGAACAACTCTTGCAGGGGATCTTGGAGGTGGATGGTGAGGGCTGCGAATGCAAGCTTTTGGTGGCTCAGCTTTCTTATAACTCGTTGGGAAGGTCTCCCTTTAAGGTGGTGTATGGAGTCAGCCTGCCTGTCCCTCAGACATGGCAACGGGATCAGACCTACCTGTGGTGCAGCAATTTGCAAGTGACTTTACGAAGGTGTTACGGGTTGTACATGACACACTTCACAAGGTGCAGCAGCAGATATAGTGGCAAGTGGACAAGTACCAAATAGTCGAGGAGTTCTCTGTGGGCCAAAAGGTGTTGTTGAGCTCACGGAATCTGTGGCTGGTGGGATTGGGCAGCGACAAGATCAAGCCTCAGTGGGTGGGCCCTTTTCCGGTAAAGGAGAAGCGGTCCGCGGTAAGCTACAAGTTGGAGCAGCTAGACTACTACGAGATCCATCCCATATTCCATGCTTCTCTTCTCAAGGAGTCAGATGTGCAGTTTGTGGCGCGGGAACAGGTTCCTCCTCCAACGGTCTTGGTGGAGGGTGAAGAGGAGTACGTGGTGGAGACGATTCTCGGGCACCGTCGTCGCAACAAAGGATGGCAGTACCTGGTGCAATGGCTTGGCTATGGGCCTGAGCAAAAATGGTGGATCCTCAAAGACAACTTTCACCGGGATAGTGGGGCTAACACGGTCCTCTGAGCATGCCAGGAGCACACGGGAACGGTGCGTCCTCAAAGGGGGGGTGATGTTAAGGGAGTCGCTGGTCGAGACAAAGATTGCAACAGCATGCTGACTTCAGATGACATGTTTTGATACTCCCATTTTATTTTGCATGAAAAATCGTGCAAAATCAACTAAAGAACCTGGGCCATTTGGTTTATGGATGAGAAAGATACGGCCGTACAAAGGTGGGAGGTGTACCTCCACAAAACAGGGGACGCACCAGTTTGAACCTGAGCACAACAGAGCGATTGCTTGCCTAATGCAGTCAAAGTACCCCTGGATGAATGCTTGGCCAATGAGGCAAGGTTCATTGAGATCCATGGGTTTTTTGAGATGGTGGCTGGAGTTGCATTAACAAGTAAGGGCACATAGGACGGCTGTGATCCCCGCTGGCGGTGCTGCCAACAGCAGTCACGTATACAGGAATCAAATGGCCATAACTCAACCGTTTTTCTATGGATTGAGCCCATTTTTTGTGTGCTGGAAGTATCAGAACGCATAGTACACAATGAATGTATTATTTACATGATTGCACCTCAGCAGAGGGCTTTAGAATGCCGAGGGACTCTTGGTTGGCATTTAGGGGCTGGTACATATGGATGCCTAGGGGTTTTTGTAGGCATGCCAATCTTATTCAAAGACTCTGTACATTGCCTTATACTTATCTAGCAAGTCAAATAATTTACTCCTTACTCAAATCTCCTTGAATTCCAAGTAATTTTCTTGCACACGTACATTCGATCCTACAATTATTCCGTAGTGCACCTCAGAGCAAACACCACCGGGAGAGTCGTACGGCGAGAACCTTGGTCTTTAGCAGTGACATTACTGCTAGGAGAGGGTCGTGCGACATCTCAAGGGCTGGCCCACACAGCAAGGGATCAATGGTTGGACGGTTTATCCCAAGGGCTCGGCATGTGACCGCCACGCCGAGCGCCCCTCGGTTCACACACATCCCCCCACTCTTACCTTCCTTAAGTTTTACACAGGAATCATTCACTAGTGATTTTTCTGTAATTCTCATGAGACACTCATTCTTATACCTGCACATACACTCCGCAAATACACTTTCACCTTGCATCGATCCTCCACACCATCCATCCAACCACATGTAAGAAAAACTTTCAAACAGAATATAGTCATTCACTCTTGTACCTCCAAAACTTGTACACCAGTACACACTCCTATACGCACATCACACACCCTTTTTTTCACCTCCACATTTTAACCTCACAGCCCCCATCCTACCTGTCTGGAACATGTCACACACAAAATTGTACACTAGTGCAAATTTGTACCGTGAACACATCCACTCGCTTGCACACCTCCTTGTGCACTCTCCGTATACACTTTCACATTGCCACTTTCCCTCTCTCCATTCAACTCAACTATAATCATACACGTAAAAAAAAGTGTAAAAATTTAAAAGCACATTATTGGTGAAGAAAACACTTACAGTCATGATAAATAGTAATTTTTAAATGCTCTCTAATTATCAGATACATGCAACGCTTTCAAAAATGCCACTGATACACGTATGTATTAGTGTACACCTTCACTCACATCAAACTCAGTTTTCCCCACACCTCCTCATGTACTCCCATCATGCACCTTCACTCCGTACCACCCTCTACCACCTTCACCCTCTTCTCACTTTAATATTTTAACACTTTACACTTTGACATGACTTGAGATACAACTAACGAATTTGAATGTATACCTCTAGATTCACTTCCTACATACACTCCGCTCTGTTGAATGATTTTGCCCCTCGTTCAGTATTGTAGGACGGATCAGGAATGCTCTGCCCCTTGTGGAGGTATGACCGCTGGATCCATTGTAGAGTGACTCAACTATGCTCTGCCTCATGTGAGATATGACCTGTGACTACAACATGTGGGTGACTGGTTACCTTGGCCATTTTGTTGATTTGGCCAAGTGAGAGGTCATGAGTTTGATCCTGGCTCCATGCACATCTTGTTTGCTATAGAAGCTTCCAAGAAAGAAATTCCGTAGCTTCTTGGATGCTTCATGGTTGGTCTGTCACCTTCACACCTGGATGCTTATGTGTCAAGCCCACAGTGCACGTCTATTGGTGATGTGGTTGGCTCAGGCCACTTTCCAGGAATGTGCTTTTGAGTTCTAGGATTGGATAAATAGCTATAAAAGGAATTATCTTGCATGTTGATCAATTTATCCTTGCTTGATCCTCTCTTGCGTATTGATAGCTTGAGCTCTTCTTGAGATGTAGTTCTAGGGCGTTAGTACTCTTGAAGGTGAAGTGTATGCCTAATGAAGTTTGGGGTCCATGACACATGTAAACAAAGGCAGAAGGCCTAAACACCTTTGTGAGCTTTTTGGTTTGGCGGCTTCTCTGCCAGAGGTGGTTAGCTCAGTAGCTAAAAAAGGGTTATGGGCCCACTCCTCTGGTTAGAGAAGTTTCACGTATGCAACCGCTAGATCACAAGTAGTGAGAGCGCATTTGCTCTCACCCAAATTCTCTGTTTTGCAGGTCAACATCAACATCTGCACCTTTCTACCTTGGGAGCTGACATCAGCCTACATTTGCTTGCAAAGGCCAAAATGAAGAGGGGCAGCAGTTACCTCTTCTCACCAACAGCTTACAGCGACCTCAAACGCAAGTACATCGGCATCAACAAACGGTGCAGCAAATGTAGCAGTTGTAGTTGTAGGGATGGCAGGGACAGGGAAACCAGGGAATCATTTGCCCATCCTCAAGTTTGATGGAGAGGGGTTATGCTCTGGAAGTGGCAGTTTGAGATCAGCATGGATGAAAGATATCTGCTAGGATATTTTGACGAGAATATCCTAGTACCAAAGGAAGAGGGTGCTGACCTTGTGGCATGAGTCAAGCTCAACAAGAAGGCTCTCGCCATTCTTGTGTCCTCCATACAACCCTCAGTCTTTTCACACATCAGCGGTGGTACAATGGCAGCCGCGACATACGCCAAAATTGGCAAGGTGTTTCAGTCCTCCTCACTTACCAACCGTCTCTTCATTCTACAAAACCTCATCAGCATGAGGCTTGGTGAAGGGGAAGATGTCTCTGCCTTTATGCAAAAGTTTGATACGCTATTGCAACAAGCCATTGGCATGGGGTGGGACCTGAAATCCGATATGCAGGCCATGATTTTTCTGATGACGCTGTCAGAAAGTTGGGGTCCCATGATAACAGTGATTGGAGGGTGCACTCAAGATCAAGTTTCCTACACCATTGTCTCTACGTATGTGCATAATGAAGCCATGCATCATAGCAGCAGCAAAGCAAACATGGCTGCCTTTGCCTCACGGAGCAGTGGCACCTTCTGTAATACCTCCTCTTATGGGTACAAGGGCAAACACAGCACTAGCAATAGTGAAAGTGGTTCAAAGCACCAAGGAAACTGCCATAACTATGGCAAGGCTGGACACTAGGCTCTAGAGTGCCGTGCACCGAAGAAAGAGAGAGGAGAAGGGGATGAATGGTGAGGGGGAAATGGTGGAAAGGATCCCACAAGCTTGATGGCTAAGTGTGCCTCCAACAAAGGGAGGACGATACACAAGCTAGGAGCCTACGTCCTTGTCTCGGGCACAAACAAGCACACCACATACGAGAAGAGAGACTTCATCTCTCTTGCTCCATGCAACAAGAACTTCAGAGACGCCAACATCAAGTTTGAGGCAGATGAGGGGATTGGTGACAAGCTGGTCACAGTGGGTGCCAACGGTGGAGATTCCAGCCTCAAGCTAGAGGGCGTGGTCTGTTGAAGATTTGCCTCTGTGTCTGCCCAAGTGCGGCGCCGGAAGGCGCCAACGAGCTGCCAGAGAGAGGAAATTCCTCTTCGTTGGATCTGGCAACTGGAGGATTGCTAGGATCCTAAAATGGAGCATTGCCCCTAAACGTTGACGAGTTGCTGAATCTGGTGGAAGTCGTTTCACCTGATTCGGACAAGTAACGAGGGAGATATGAGCTTCCAAAGTTGGGGTGTNAAGATTTGCCTCTGTGTCTGCTCAAGTGCGGCGCCGGAAGGCGCCAACGAGCTGCCAGAGAGAGGAAATTCCTCTTCGTTGGATCTGGCAACTGGAGGATTGCTAGGATCCTAAAATGGAGCATTGCCCCTAAACGTTGACGAGTTGCTGAATCTGGTGGAAGTCGTTTCACCTGATTCGGACAAGTAACGAGGGAGATATGAGCTTCCAAAGGTGGGGTGTGCGCGGCGGCTCTGGGAGTCGGCCGCGGTTCGACTTGAGGTGGATAATCCACCTGACCGAGTAACAAAAGTCCATCTGGAGATTTTGCTCCGGAAGGGCTGCCGAGGCGTCCGGTGAATGATCCGTCGGATGCCAGTAGTGCAGTTTGTTACTGAGGGACTTGGCCAAATCTCTGGCTTGGCGTCCGAAACTCAGAAGTACGTTTTGTTACTCGGGGACAGGCAACATTCTGACTGCAGGTCGGCAAACAGGTTTCGACCCACAATCCCCATCACCAAACTCGATGACCAACTCATCGAAACAGACCCCAAAGGCGCAAGGGGCACCGCCACTACGTGTAGGGCCATCTGCGCCTCTGGAATGGTGTTTTGATGGGTCGTTGATGTGTGAGGGCGCTTCGGCGGGCGACGTGGTGCGCGCCGCCAACTAAGCGGCTGGTTTTGGGTACTGCGCTTCGACTAACATAGCCAGAGCTACAATTATTTGAATCGCGCACTGTTTGGTACGTTGGAGAGCTCATGACTAGACCTAAAAAGTTCAAATCATGTCCATGTCCAAAAACTAATGGAAAATCACGTTCTTCCCTTTGCAAAAGTGACTGGTTCGCATTTGTCTTCAACTGCCAGAAACATAGCGTGAGGTGACCAGAAAGCTCACGCTTAGACTCAGAATCACCCGCACAAAACATAGTCGTGACCACGAAAGACCCGTCGGGCCACATTGGAACCGCACCCCAGTTTCTGACAAAGGGTTATGGGCCCACGGCCCTGACCGGTCTACGAATCGTTCACAGCTCTCGCGGTGGACGGGATTGTTGTTAGGGACGCCATCCCGTCAAACTCTGAGGTCCCGGAGTTGAAGACTGTGCAATGGCATAGAAGGAGACACAACCCATCCAGAAGTATGCGGACGGCCCTGGCTTCGGGCTATGGAGGTGGCACTTCGAGATCCACCTCGCGCATAAGGGTGTGCTGCGGGTCATGTGGGGAACCAAAGTCCTCGACGAAACGATAGCGACTGAAGCGTAGAAGGAGGCCTTTGCAAAGAAGAACACGGAGGCGCTCATGCTGGTGGTGTCCGGGATGACTGAGTCGCAGTGGATTTACTTCCAAGGCTGCAAGCTGGCAGCCGAGGCTTGGCATTATCTTTGCACCATCCATCAATCCAAGTTGCTGGTGAAGAAAATCTTTACCATGAAGCGACTCCTGACAGTGAGAATCGTGGAGGGAGATGATGTCATCACCGCCATGCAGCAGATCGAGTCACTCGCCTCACAGTGCAACGACGTGGGATGGAAGATCGACACGCAGCTGCAAGCGATGGCCCTCCTCATGGTCCTTCCTGACAGTTGGAGCCCTCTCATCACAGTCTTGGGAGGATGGGTAGAGGACAAGCCCACCTATGGCGCGGTCGCAGAGTATATCTGTAACAAGGCACAACGACGGAGGCGACGGCTCATCGGCCCTCGTCACCATAATGCATGGTGGCGGAAGTGGGGGCAAGGGAGGTGGCGGACATGGCCGCGGCAAGAAGGGCACCAAGAAGGGTGCGTGTCGCAACTGTGGCAAGGAGGGCCACTGGGCCCGTGAGTGCACCGAGGAGGCAAAGGCCGACGGCAAGGACGCCAAAGGCAAGAGTGCGCTCCTCAATGGCACTTAGAACCACTACCTCAAGAAGGCTTACCGGCGATGCCTTGACTCCGGAGTCGAGGAGCACACCCAGGTCGAGAAGGTCGGGTTCATCAACTTCACCAAGTCCAGCAAGTCCATGGTGGTCGTGAATGACAAGGTCGAGCTGGCGGCTGGCTAAGGAGACGTGGACGTGGAGGTGGTGGTTGGTGGGAAGTGGGTGCAGCGCGTGATCAAGAACGTGCAGTATGTACCTGGCTTGGCTGACATTCTAAGTGTCAGCCGCCTGACTAACAAAGGGTACGAGGTGCTCTTCAGGAGAAGAGGGGCAGTCGTGCGGAAGGATGGTGGCGGCGAGCCCGTGCTGGAGGCTAAGCGCGAGGGAGGCCTCTACATCGTGGAGACCAAGGTGATCCCCACAGCGACAGATTCAACAGATTCGCAGGAACGCACCGTCAACCTGGCCAAGGGAGGGGGAGCTGATTTGGAGCTCTGGCACCTACGACTGGGGAATTCCTCACTCACAGTCGTGAAGGAGATGGTGAAGCGTGAGCTGGTATGCGGCCTCGTCATCGACGGTGTGGAAGAGACGACAGATGCAACAAAGCACAAAAAGTGCGAGCCTTGCATTGTGGACAAGGCACGGCGCAAACCGTTCAATGAGAACGTGAATCAAGCCTCGGACTTGCGGGTGGTCGTGCACAACGATGTGTGCGGACCATTCAAGATGGCATCAAAGAGTGGCGCGCGTTACTTCGTCACCTTCATAGATGACTGCAGCACAAAAATCTATGTGTACTTCATGAAGCAGAAAGGCGAGGTCTTGGACCGGCTGAAGGAGTGTGTCGCCGCGGTGGAGAGACAGACTGGCCGGAAGGTCAGAGCGCTACACAGCGACAACGGCAGAGAGTACATGGCCTATAGCGGGTGGATGAAGCAGCAGGGCATAAAATGGCAACGAACTACGCCGCATTTGCCTCAGTCAAATGGCGTGGCGGAGCGGGCAAACCAGACGCTGCTAAACATGGTACGGACCATGTTGGTGGATGCGGAATTGGCGCGAAGCTTCTGGGCGGAAGCTATGCCTAGGGCGAGCTACAACATCAACCTCACTCCTACAGTGTTGCTAAAGGGGAAGAGCAATTGGAAGACGCCGCATGAGGTTTGGAGCGGGCGCAAACCAAGTGTGGCACACCTGAAAGTGTTCGAGTGCAAGGCGCACGCGGTGGTGCAGGCTACGCAGAGACGCGACAGTAAGCTGGAGCCACGGGCAAATTCGTATCTCTTCCTTGGCTATGAGAGCGCGCATAAGGCGTACATGCTCTACGACATGCGCAAGGGGGAGGTAATCCGCAGCCGAGATGTTGAGTTTGACGAGCAGAAGAGCTACATCAGCAACAATGACGTGGGTGTGGTGGACTCCCCAAAGACGGGGGAGTGGTTCCAGCTCCTTGACTACAAGAAGGAGCCGGTGGACGCCAAAGTTGAGGATGCGGCATCAGAGCGTGACGGTGCACCAGTGGTGGCAGCCAAAGCGGAGGACTCTGATGATGATCAAGCTGATGAGGAGATCCAACGGAAGGATCCGGCGGATGAGGCACCAAGGGTGCCAAGGCGCGCACTTCCGGCAGAGTGTACAACAGGCGTCGTTGGAAAATCCACTAGACGCGCCGTCCATCCGAGTGATGTTTTGCCGGAGCGAGAGAGATCCTCGGAGAACCGTCTGGCCGATGATGAACCAGAGCGTACAGATTCGGGGGGATCACGCCAGAGCAATGATGTGCCAAAAAAACTGCCGCGCCACAGTGGGAGGCAGTGAAAAGCGGGAAAGCGCTTCGACGCAAGCACCGGTCGATCAATTGGCATGATGCGGTGCATGCTAGCTGCATCAACAAAGCCAAATACCGTGCAAGAGGTAATTGCGTGGCCCGAAGGGGATCGGTGGGGCGCAACCATCAAATCAGAGCTAGCGTCCATCACGGAAAACGATACGTGGGAGCTGGTTGACAGGCCGAAAGATGCCAAGGTCATCGGCTCAAAGTGGGTCTTCAAGACCAAGTTCACAAAGGAAGGTGTGGTTGACAAGTACAAGGCACGGCTGGTGGCCAAAGGTTACGCACAGCGTAAGTGGGAACACTACAATGAGACGTTCGCTCCCATTGCCAAGTTCACAAGCATCCGGGCGATCCTTGCGGTGGCGGCCACAAAGGACATGGAGCTCCACCAAATGGACGTAAAGACGGCCTTCCTCAATGGCATCATAGATAAAGAGATCTACATGGACGTGGCTGAGGGGGTGGAGGCGCCAAAGGGCAAGGTGTGCAAGCTACAAAAGTCCTTATACGGGCTTAAACAATCGCCCAGATGTTGGTACCAACAGATGGATAGCTTCATGGCACAACTCGGCTTCAAGCGTTGTGAATCGTATCACAACGTGTACGTGCGACGCGACAAACAACTCCATCAGATCCTCGCACTCTACGTGGACGACCTGATTTTGTGCTCAACGGATCTGCCAAGCCTACAGCGGCTTAAAGAGCAGCTGAGCAGCAGATTCCAGATGGCGGACATGGGGGAGCTGGAGTACTACCTCGGGGTGAGCATCACGCGAAACCGGAGGACGCGAAAGCTTGAGCTGGGGCAGGCCAAATACGTGGCCGAGGTGCTGAAGTGGTACGGCATGGAGGACTGCAAATAAGTTGGCAGTCCGGTCTCAACGACCTGTGAACTGAGTGCGGCAATGGCGCGGCAAACAAAAGAAGAGCGGGAGGATATGAGAGGGGTGCCCCACCAATCGGCGGTGGACTCATGTACGCCATGGTGGCAACTCGACCGGACCTGACCTACGCTGTGGGCCAAGTGAGCAGGTACGTGGCTGATCCAGGGCCACTACACTGGCAGGTGGTCAAGCGCATCCTCCACTATCTGCAGGCGACACGGCATGCGCGCTTGAGGTTCGATAGCAAGGGGCGGGCGGACCCTTTGCGTCTGGTCTGCTACACGGATGCAGACTACGCTGGCGATGTGGACAAGCGGAAGTCCACATCCGGCTATGTGCTCTTCCTCGCTGGTGCAGCGGTCTCATGGTGTAGCAGGAAGCAGGACTGTGTCGCCACCTCCACAGTGGAAGCAGAGTACATCGCGCTGGCCGAGGCGGTCAAGGAGGCGGTGTGGCTCCGCAGGTTGCTGGGGGAGCTGGGTGTGCCGTAGTAGGAGCCTACGATGGTACAAGAGGACAACAGTGGCTCCATCTCGCTGACCAACAACCCGACGCAAAACAGGAGGATGAAGTACATTGACGTGCGTTCTCATTACGCATGGGACATGGCTGAAAAGGGGCGGGTGGTGCTGCAGCACTACAGCACGCACAACATGCTTGCGGATTGCTTGACCAAAGCGCAACCCGTGGACTGGCACGCATTGAGCGTGGCCGGACTTGGGATGACCAACTATGATGGGCTCGAGGACGCAGCATAAGATGAGTGAGAGTAGGCAGGAGCAGCAGGCATGGCAGGTGCAAGGGGGAGAATATTGAAGATTTGCCCCTCCGCATGCCCAAGTGTGGCGCCGGGAGGCGCTGACGAGCCGCCAGAGAGAGGAAATTCCTCGTCGTTGGATCTGGCGACTGGAGGATTGCCCGGATCCTAAAATGGAGGATTGCCCCTAAACATTGACGAGTTGCTGAATCCGGTTGAAGTTGTTTCACCTGATTCGGACAAGTAACGAGGGAGATATGAGCTTCCAAAGTTTGGGTGTGCGCAACGGCTATGGGAGTCGGCCGCGGGTCGACTGGAGGTGGATAATCCACCTGACCGAGTAACAAAAGTCCATCTGGAGATTTTTCTCCGGAAGGGTTGCCGAGGCGTCCAGTGAATGGTCCATCAGATGCCAGTAGTGCAGTTTGTTACTGAGGGAGTTAGCCAAATCTCTGGCTCGGCGTCCAAAATTCAGAAGGACGTTTTGTTACTCGGGGACTCGGGCAAAATTCTGACTGCAGGTCCGCGAACAGGTTTCGACCCACATCAATCCCCATCACCAAACTCGATGATTAAGTCATCGAAACAGACCCCAAAGGCGCAATGGGCACCCCCACTACGTGTAGGGCCATCTGCGCCTCCGGAACGATGTTTTGATGGGTCGTTGATGTGTGAGGGCGCTTCGGCGGGCGACGTGGTGCGCGCCGCCAACTGAGTGGCTGGTTTGGGACGCTACACTTCGACAAACGTAGCGGGAGCTACAATTATCTGAATCGTGCAAGGAGAGCTCATGAATAGCCCTACAAATGTTCAGATCATGTCCATGTCAAAAAACTAATGCAAAATTGTGTTCTTCCCTTCGCAAAAGTGACTGTCTCGCATTTGTCTTCAACTGCCAGAAACATAGCATGAGGCGACCAGAAATCTCACGCTTAGACTCAGAACCACCCGCACAAAACAGAGCCGTGACCACGGAAGACCCGTCGGGCCATGTTGGAACTGCACCCCGGTTTCTGACATGGTCTACTTACCCTCCTTCACAGACAACGTGCTCTCTGTCTCAAAGATAACTGACCATGGCATAAGAGAGAAGGAAACGGTGATAGTCCCTACCAAGGAAATCAACATCTCCTACTCTGCCAAGAAGGTTATCGCACAGGTTCCTCATAATGATGGAATCTATGTTTTGCAGACCAAAATGAAAAATTCAACGGCTGAATCTTCGGTCGAGAGTGATGATGATGAGAACAGTGATGTAGACTCAGATGAGGTCGGATATGTTGGAGCAGCGGAAGCATTGGAAGCAGATGATTTGGCAACAAAACCACAAGCAAATGCAACCACTGAGGCCGTTTATTCTAGCCTTTTGCACATCCTCGGAGAACCTATGGCACAGGCGCTTTGGGCACGTGGCTCATTGCACGTTGGAGCTCATGGGAAAACAGGAGCTAGTGCGTGGGTTGGAGCTAGGTGATTAGTCAGAGGGAGCCGGGATCATGTGTGTGCCATGCCTTCAAGGCAAGGCAAAAAGGAAACCCTTCAAGTGCAATCAAGAGGTGCAAGACTCTTGCACCTCTTGATCTCGTCCACTCTGACGTGTATCGTCCCTTTTGCATACCGTCAAATGGAGGCATCAGATATTTCCTCACATGCATCGAAGACAACAGCCACAAAGTCTGGATATACGTTCTCAAAGAGAAAATTGAGGTGAAGGAGAATCTACAAGCTTTTGTTGCTATGGTTGAGCGTCAGAGGGGAAAGAAGGTGAAGCCATTTAGGACAGACAATGGGGGAGAGTACGAAGCCTGCAAAGATTGGCTCAAGTTGCAGGGCATTAAACACCAGAAAACTACTCCTTAATCACCTCAAAGAAATGGCATAGCGGAGAGGATGAACCAGATCCTCCTTGGCATGACAAGGTGCATACTGTTGAAGATTTGCCCCACTGCATGCCCAAGTGCGGCGCCGGGAGGCGCTGACGAGCCGCCAGAGAGACAAAATTACTCATCGAAGAATCTGGCGACTCGAGGATTGCTCGAATCCTAAAATGAAGGACTGCCCCTGAAAGTTGACGAGTTGCTAAAGCCGGTGGAAGTTATTTCACTAGAATCGAACTAGTAACGAGGGAGATATGGGCTTCCAAAGTTGGGGTGTGCGCGGCGGTTCTGGGAGCCGGCCGCGGTTCGACTTCCGGTGAATAATCGACCGGAACGAGTAACAAAATGCCATCTGGGGATTTTGCTCCGGAAGGTCTGCCGAGGCGTCCGGTGGATGATCCGCCGGATTTCAGGAGTGCAGTTTGTTACTGAGGGACAGCCAAAATCCTGGCTCGGAGTCCGAAACTCAGTAGTACAGTTTGTTACTCGGGGACTTGGTCAAAATTCCGACTGGAGGTCCGCGAACAGGTTTCGACCCACATGAATCCCCATCACCAAAATCGATGATTAACTCATCGAAACAGACCCCAAAGGCGCAAGGGGCACCGCCACTATGTGTAGGGCCATCTGCGCCTCCACAATGGCATTTTGATGGGTCCTTGATGTGTGAGGGCGCTTCGGCGGGCGACGTGGTGCGCGCCACCAACTGAGCGGCTGGTTTGGGGTGCTGCGCTTCGACTAACGTAGCGGGAGCTACAATTATCGGAATCGCGCACGGTTTGGTGCGTTGGAAAGCTCATAACTAGCCCTACAAATGTTTAGATCATATCCATGTTAAAAAAATAATGCAAAAACGTGTTCTTCCCTTCGCAAAAATGACTGTCTCGCACTTGTCTTCAACTGCCACAAACATAGCGTGAGGCGACCGGAAAGCTCACGCTTAGACTCAGAAGCTGCACAAACATAGCCGTAAACGTAGAAGACCAGTCAGGCCATGTTGGAACTGCCTCCTCCAGGGGGCCGGTTTCTGACAAAGGGTTATGGGCCCACGGCCCTGACTGGACTCCACATTGTTCACGGCTTCCGCGGCGGAAGGGATTGTCGTCAGGGACGACGTCGCCGTCAAACTCCGAGGTCCCTGACAGGAAGACTGCGCAATGGCACATAAGGAGACGCACGCCATTCAGAAGTATGCGGGAGGCCCTGGCTTTGGGCTATGGAGGTGGCACTTCGAGATCCACCTCGCGCATAAGGGTGTGCTGCAGGTCATGCAGGGAACCGAAGTCCTCGACGACGCGACAACGACGGAAGCGCAGAAGGAGGCCTTCGAAAAGAAGAACACGGAGGCGCTCATGCTGTTGGTGTCCGGGACGGCTGAGTCGCAGTGGGGCTACTTCCAGGGCTGCAAGCTGGCAGCCGAGGCTTGGCAAAAACTCTGCACCATTCATCAATCCAAGTCGCTGGCAAACAAAATCTTCGCAATGAAGCGACTCTTGATAGTGAGAATCGAGGAGGGAGATGATGTCATCTCCGCCATGCAGGAGATCGAGTCGCTCGCCTCACAGTGCAACTATGTGGGGTGGAAGATCGACACGCAACTGCAGGCGATGGCCCTCCTCATGGCCCTTCCTGAAAGTTGGAGCCCTCTCATCACCGTCTTGGGAGGATGGGCAGAAGGCAAGCTCACCTATGGCGCGATCGCAGAGTACATCCGCAACGAGGCGCAGCGACGGAGCTGCGGGGAGTCCTCGTCTTCCTCATCGGCCCTTGTCACCAAAATGCGTGGTGGCGGAAGTGGGGGCAAGGGAGGTGGCGGACATGGCGGCGGCAAGAAGGGCGCCAAGAACAGTGCGTGCCGCAACTGCGGCAAGGAGGGCCACTGGGCCCGTGAGTGCACCGAGGAGGCAAAGGCTGGCGGCAAGGATACCAAAGGCAAGAAGTCGCTCCTCAACGGTACTCAGAACCACTACCTCAAGAAGGCTAACCGGCGATGCCTTGACTCCGGAGCTGAGGAGCACACCCAAGTTGAGAAGATCGGGTTCATCAACTACACCAAGTCCAGCAAGTCCATGGTGGTCACGAACGACAAGGTCGAGCCGGCGGCTGGCCAAGGAGACGTGGATGTGGAGGTGGTGGTTGGTGGGAAGCGGGTGCAGCGCGTGATCAAGAACGTGCAGCACGTACCTGGCTTGGCTGACATCCTAAGTGTTAGCCGCCTGACAGACAAGGGATACGAGGTGCTCTTCAGGAGAAAGGGGGCAGTCGTGCGGAAGGATGGTGGCGGCGAGCCCGTGCTGGAGGCTAAGCGCGAGGGAGGGCTCTACATTGTGGAGACCAAGGTGATCCCCGCGGCGACAGATTTGGCAGACTCGCAGGAACGCACCGTCAACCTGGCCAAAGGAGGGGGAGCTGATCTGGAGCTCTGGCACCGACAACTGGGGCATTCCTCACCCGCAGTCGTGAAGGAGATGGCGAAGCGCGAGCTGGTACGCGGCCTCGTCATCGACGCTGCGGAAGAGGCGACAGATGCAGCAGTGCACAAAAGGTGCGAGCCTTGCATTTTTGGCAAGGCGCGGCGCAAACCATTTAAGGAGAACAAGAATCGCGCCTCGGACCTGTTGGAGGTCGTGCACAGCGACGTTTGCGGACCATTCAAGACGGCGTCAAATGGCGGCGCGTGTTACTTTGTCACCTTCATTGATGACTACAGCAGAAAACTCCATGTGTACTTCATGAAGCGGAAAGGCGAGGTCCTGGACTGGCTGAAGGAGTACGTCGCCGCGGTGGAGAGGCAGACTGACCGGAAGGTCAGAGCGCTACGCAGCGACAACGGTGGAGAGTACATGGGTTGTAGCGGGTGGATGAAGCAGCAGGGCATAAAATGGCAACAAACTATGCCGTATTCGCCTCAGTCAAATGGCGTGGCGGAGCGGGCAAACCAGACGCTGCTGAACATGGTACGGACCATGTTGGTGGATGCGGAATTGCCGCAAAGCTTCTGGGCGGAAGCTGTGCGTACTACGAGCTACACCATCAACCTCACTGCTACAGCGGTGCTCAAGGGGAAGAGCGGCTGGAAGACGCCGCAGGAGGTTTGGAGCGGGTGCAAGCCAAGTGTGGCACACCTGAAAGTGTTTGGGTGGAAGGCGCACGCGGTGGTGCAGGCTGCACAGAGGCGCGACAGCAAGCTGGAGCCGTGGGCAAAGTCGTATCTCTTCCTTGGCTATGAGAGCGCGCAGAAGGCGTACCGGCTCTATGACATGCGCAAGGAGGAGATTATCCGCAGCCGAGATGTTGAGTTCGACGAGCAGCAGAGTTACATCAGCAGTAACGAAGTGGGCGTGGTGGACTCCCCAAAGACGGGGGAGTGGTTTTAACTCCTTGACTACGAGAAGGAGCCGGCGGACGCCGAAGTTGAGGATGCGGCATCAGAGCGTGACGGTGCACCAGCGGTGGCAGCCGAAGTGGAGGACTCTGATGACGATCAAGTTGATGAGGAGATCCACCGGAAGGATCCGGCGGATGAGGCATCAAGGGTGCCAAGGCGCGCACTCCCGACAGAGTGTGCAACGGGCGTTGGTGGAAAATCCACTGGACACGCCGTCCGTCCGGGCGATGTTTCGCCAGAGCGGGAGAGATCCTTGGGGAGCCGTCCGGTCCATGATGAACCGGAGCGTGCTGAGTCGGAGGGATTGCAGCAAAGCGACGATGTGCCACCAAAACTACCGCGCCGCAACGGGAGGCAGCGAAAAGCGGGAAAGCGCTTCAACACAAGCACCGGTCGATGGATTGGCATGACGCGGTGCATGCTGGATGCATCAACAAAGATGACTACCGTGTGAGAGGCGCTTGCGTGGCCTGAAAGGGATCAATGGGATGCAGCCATCGAATCTGAGCTGGCGTCCATCACGGAAAATGATACGTGGGAGCTGGTTGACAAGCCGAAAGATGCCAAGGTCATCGGCTCAAAGTGGGTCTTCAAGACCAAGTTCACAAAGGAAGTATGGTTGATAAGTACAAGGCGCGGCTGGTGGCGAAAGGGTACGCACAGCGTAAAGGGGAGCACTACGATGAGACGTTTGCTCCCGTCGCCAAGTTCTCAAGCATCCGGGCGATCCTTGCGGTGGCGGTCGCGAAGGACATGGAGCTCCACCAAATGGACGTAAAGACGGCCTTCCTCAATGGCATCATAGACAAAGAGATCTACATGGAGGTGCCGGAGGGGGTGGAGGCGCCGGAGGGCAAGGTGTGCAAGTTGCGGAAGTCCTTGTACGGGCTAAAACAATCGCCCAGATGCTGGTACCAACAGATGGACAACTTCATGGCACAACTCGGCTTCAAGCGCTGTGAGACGGATCACAGCGTGTACGTGCGGTGTGACAAACAGCTCCATTAGATTGTCGCAGTCTATGTGGACGACTTGATTGTGTGCTTGACGGATTTGCCGAGCCTACAGCAGCTGAAAGAGAAGTTGAGCAGCAGATTCCAGATGTCGGACATGGGGGAGCTGGAGTACTACCTCGGGGTGAGAATTGTTGTTCTTCTATGCCCCATGGCCAGTGCTATAGCTTGACGGACAGGTTGGGCATGCACTGCTCCCTTGGAGTAAGTCCCCCAAACCTTGTTCGTGGTGCAAGTCCAAGTGAGACACCAGAAGTGTAGCACAACGGATAGCATCTTGGACTTAGGAACAACAGGTCCTACGATCGAGTCTTGATGTGCGCAGAAGGTTTTTTACCTTTCTAGCACAGGGGAAGTTTCTTAGACATTTCTCCATGCATGAGGAGAGTGCGCCACTTGGCGGTCAGTGGATGCGCCATTTGGCGGACTGGTGAGGTGGTGTGGAGTGACCACCCAAAAAGTGCCACTACCCACACACCTTAGAAGCCAGGCCTAGGACTATATGTACCAGGCTCATTCCTCATTCTAATTACACAATCTGGCCTTAGATGCTCCTCACAGAGTTGTCCAANCCTAGGAACTGCTCAGTGTGGAACCGTGATCCTGAGGGTGATATCTTCTCCTAGCTGAAATGCTAGGAGCGGACGGCAGGTGCTATTGTGTCGGCCCTGTTTTCTAGTCCGTTTGCCTCAAGCCGGTTGACAAAGGGTTATGGGCCCACACTGACCAGTTGTAAGGCACGCTTCGCTCAACTCTGGTACGCTCTCTCCAGGTGCGCACGCCGGCTCCATCAGCTCCATCAGCTCCATCAGCTTCATCAACTTCAACGGCTTGGTCTGCACTCAGCACACAGGGACCAAGGAAAAGCTTTGCCCTTGGAGGCACGACCCTTGAGTCCCAACCAGGACAAGCTCTGCCCTTGGTGGCAAGACCCTGGGTGTGTTGGTGTAGATATCTTCTCTGTCTGTAGGTGAACATCGGCTGAAGGGATAAGCAACGGATCTGCATCCTAAAACCGGTAGCAGACATCAGCTACCATCAGCCTACATCGGCCTCAACGCAGCAGAGACGTGGGAAGCAGATAAGGGCAACAAAAATGGTTGACGCATCAGGAGGAGTGGGGACTGCCGCAGGGCAGTCCTCAAACTCAACATTGGCTACCACAGGGCAGACCACTGGAGCAAATGTGAGTGCTATGTCACTGCCGCAAGATCTTGGACCCTTGGGAGGAATCCCCAGTTTTGAGGGGATTGACTTCCCCCTTTGGAGATGGCAGTTCGAGCTGGCGATGAAAGTGCGCGGCTTCATCAAACTACTGAAGGGAGAGGAGCAGGTTCCCGCGGAAGGCACATCCCAGCATGAGGCATGGATGGATCAAAATGATATTGCCATGTCATTCCTCAGCAACGCGATTGCTAAGAAGTATGTTCCCATCATTGCCGGGTACACGCTGGCTTCCGAAGCTTACGACAAGCTCAAGCGCGTGCACCAATCCACCTCCCTTGCGAACAGATTATTCATCCTACAACGGCTGATCAGCATGCGGGTGAATGAGGGCGAATCAATCCCCGATTTCCTACAGGAGTTTGAAGGACTCCTTGGCGAGGCTCGCCAGATGAACTGGGACCTTGACGATAACATGCAAGCCATGATTCTCCTCATGGCGCTACCGGAGAGCTGGAGCCCGATGATCACCGTCATGGGCGGCTGGAAGGAGGACGACCTGACGTACACGGCAGTGTCCGAGTACGTGCGAAATGAGGCCATGCGCCGCAGCGGAAGTGAGGCTAATTTCTCAGCCTATGCCGCACGCTACGGTGGCCGCGGAAGCAAAGGGTCAGCCTCTGGTCAGAAAGGCAGCAGCGGAAGCGGTGGTGGCGGAGGCAACAATGGCGGCAAGGCTCCCAAGCGACAGGGTAACTGCCACAACTGCGGCAAACCTGGGCACTGGGCAAGAGAGTGCAGGTCGCCAAAGAAGGAAGACAGCGGAAGCGGTGGGAACAAAGGCAACAAAAAGGGTGGCAAAGAAGCTACCAACATGATGGCACAGAGCACGCCTCCAGAAAAAGGAGCGGCGCTGCTCAGGCCAGGAGCTTTTAGGCTTGACTCCGGCACCGATCATCACTCTAGCAACGACCACGCTGGATTTGTCTCCATCGGCCCCACCGATCGGCGGTTCAGATGCGCAAACGGTAGCGTCGTGAACGCAAAGGGCGTGGGCGACAAGCTGGTGAGCATCAACCTCAATGGTGCGGAAAAGGATCTACGGCTACGTGACGTGGTCTACATGCCCTCCATTGCGGCAAACCTTCTGTCCGTGTCAAAAATAACGGACAATGACATGATGGTGGTGTTCACGCAGAAGAAGGCGGTCATCACTAGGAACGAAGACATCAAGGTCCTCTACGCCAACAAAGATCTCGTGGCACAGGTTCCACGGGTTGACGGACTCTACGTACTGCAGACAACGGCAGCAAAGAGCTCGGAAAAGGAGGGCCATGCGGGTGCAGCGGAGGCAGTGGTCTCGACATCCACGCAGGAGAGCACACCAACAAAAACTGAAAAAGCATCCTCTGCCGCAAAAGACGAAGACGTTGATCTGTGGCATAGACGCTTTGGGCATGTGGTAAACAGCACGCTCCAAGTCATCCAGCAACAACAGCTGGTCCGTGGCATGGATGGTTGCAAGAAGGATGCGGTTGGATGTGGCAGCCTGTGTGAACCTTGCCTCCAAGGCAAGACCAAGCAAACGCGCTTTGAGCGCAATGGTCGCCGCGCAGAATCAGCCCTTGACCTCATTCACACCGACGTGTGCGGACCCTTTCGCACGGC
Source organism: Penium margaritaceum (assembly GCA_023375785.1). Classification (NCBI taxonomy): domain Eukaryota; kingdom Viridiplantae; phylum Streptophyta; class Zygnematophyceae; order Desmidiales; family Peniaceae; genus Penium; species Penium margaritaceum. Next base: position 109,496 of record SZWC01003604.1, read on the forward strand.
GTCAAATGGTGGTAGCAAGTATTTTCTGACCTTCATAGATGACCACAGCCGCAAGGTGTGGATCTTCTTCCTCAAAGCAAAGGGAGAGGTCAGAGAAAAGTTGCAGGAGTTTGTCGCCNAGCCACCAGCCCACAACGCCTTACACGCCGCAGAGCAATGGTGTTGCCGAACGGATGAATCAGACCATCCTCGGCATGGTGCGTAGCATGCTCTTTGATGCAAAGCTTCCACCGCGGTTCTGGACGGAAGCGGCAAGAACGGCATGCTATCTCGTCAACCTTACTCCTGCGGCTGCTCTGGGCAGACGCGGAAAGAAGAAGGGAAAGCAACAGATTACGCCACAAGAAGTTTGGTCAGGGAAGAAGCCGGACGCATCACACCTGAAAGTATTCGGCTGCACCGCATGGGCAAAGGTCCAGGCGGGCGAGGGTGCCGGCAAGCTGGATGCAAGAGCGCGAAAGTGCGTTATGGTGGGCTATGAGACGGCCCACAAGACCTACCGCCTGTGGGACCTGGCAGGAAGAAGACTCATCACCAGCCGAGACGTAACCTTTGACGAAAGGAAACCAGGCAAGGAAGAGATGCTTGATCCCACGCAAGCTCCAAAACAGGGAGAGTGGTTGGTGCTGCTGGAGTCAGGAGATCAAGCTCCCGAAAACTGGCAAGTGGTCCCAGTACAGCAGGCCGTGAAGAATAGTGGTGTGGCAGGAAGAGCGGCTGCGCAGGCTGAC
>SZWC01003604.1:112720-148246 GCA_023375785.1 Penium margaritaceum
ACAGGGGAAGTTTCTTAGACATTTCTCCATGCATGAGGAGAGTGCGCCACTTGGCGGTCAGTGGATGCGCCATTTGGCGGACTGGTGAGGTGGTGTGGAGTGACCACCCAAAAAGTGCCACTACCCACACACCTTAGAAGCCAGGCCTAGGACTATATGTATCAGGCTCATTCCTCATTCTAATTACACAATCTGGCCTTAGATGCTCCTCACAGAGTTGTCCAACTAAGGAACAGTATAAAGAAGACACTGGTTGGTCTAAGCCCCAGGAGTTAGTCTTTGACTAGCACCTTGCGCGAAAGTGACCAAGTGTTAAGTGGACATAGTTGCTAGCAAGTGATTGTCTAGGAACTGCTCAGTGTGGAACCGTGATCCTGAGGGTGATATCTTCTCCTAGCTGAAATGCTAGGAGCGGACGGCAGGTGCTATTGTGTCGGCCCTGTTTTCTAGTCCGTTCGCCTCAGGCCGGTTGACAAGCATTACGCGGAACCGGAGGGCGCGCACGCTTGAACTGGGGCAGGCCAAATACGTGGCCGAGGTGCTGAAGCGGTACGGCATGGAGGACTGCAAACCAGTTGGCAGTCCAGTCTCCATGACTTGTGAACTGAGTGCGGCAATGGCGCCGCAGACAAAAGAAGAGCGGGAGGATATGGCACAGGTGCCCTACCAATCGGCGGTGGGCAGCCTCATGTACGCCATGGTGGCGACTCGACCAGACCTGGCCTACGGGGTGGGCCAAGTGAGCAGGTACGTGGCCGATCCAGGGCCACTACACTGGCAGGCGGTCAAGCGCATCCTCCGCTACCTGCAAGCGACGCGGCATGCGTGCTTCAAGTTCGACGGCAAGGGGCGGGCGGACCCTTTGCGTCTGGTCTGCTACACGGACGCAGACTAGGCTGGCGATGTGGACAAGCGGAAGTCCACATCCGGCTACGTGTTCTTCCTCGCTGGTGCAGCGGTCTCGTGGTGCAGCAGAAAGCAAGACTGCGTCGCCACCTCCACAGTGGAAGCGGAGTACATCGCACTGGCCGAGGCGGTCAAGGAGGCGGTGTGGCTCCGCAGGTTGCTGGGGGAGCTGGACGTGCCGCAGCAGGAGCCTACGGTGGTGCAAGAGGACAACACCGGCTCAATCTCGCTGACCAACAACCCGACGCAACACAGGAGGACGAAGCACATTGACATGCGTTATCATTACGCACGGGACATGGTTGAAAAGGGGCAGCTGGTACTGCAGCACTGTAGCATGCACAACATGCTTGCGGATTGCTTGACCAAAGCGCAACCCGTGGACCGGCACGCATTGAGCGTGGCCGGACTTGGGATGACCAGCTATGATGGGTTGGAGGGCTCATCGGAAGATGAGTGAGAGCAGGCAGGATCAGCAGGCATGGCAGGTGCAAGGGGGAGAATGTTGAAGATTTGCCCCACTGCATGCCCAAGTGCGGCGCCGGGAGGCGCCGACGAGCCGCCAGAGAGACGAAATTCCTCATCGACGGATTTGGCGACTCGAGGATTGCTCGAATCCTAAAATGAAGGATTGACCCTGAAAGTTCACAATTTGTTGAAGCCGGTGGAAGTTATTTCACTAGAATCAGACTAGTAACGAGGGAGGTATGGGCTTCCAAAGTTGGGGTGTGCGCGGCGGTTCTGGGAGCCGGCCGCGGTTCGACTTCCGGTGAATAATCGACCGGAACGAGTAACAAAATGCCATCTGGGGATTTTGCTCCGGAAGGTCTGCCGAGGCGTCCGGTGGATGATCCGCCGGATTTCAGGAGTGCAGTTTGTTACTGAGGGACTTAGCCAAAATCCTGGCTCGGAGTCCGAAACTCAGTAGTACAGTTTGTTACTCGGGGACTTNGAGTTGCTGAATCCGGTGGAAGTTGTTTCACCGGAATCGGACTAGTAACGAGGGAGATATGGGCTTCCAAAGTTGGGGTGTGCGCGGCGGTTCTGGGAGCCGGCCGCGGTTCGACTTCCGGTGAATAATCGACCGGAACGAGTAACAAAATGCCATCTGGGGATTTTGCTCCGGAAGGTCTGCCGAGGCGTCCGGTGGATGATCCGCCGGATTTCAGGAGTGCAGTTTGTTACTGAGGGACTTAGCCAAAATCCTGGCTCGGAGTCCGAAACTCAGTAGTACAGTTTGTTACTCGGGGACTTGGTCAAAATTCCGACTGGAGGTCCGCGAACAGGTTTCGACCCACATCAATCCCCATCACCAAACTCGATGATTAAGTCATCGAAACAGACCCAAAAGGCGCAAGGGGCACCGCCACTATGTGTAGGGCCATCTGCGCCTCCACAATGGCGTTTTGATGGGTCCTTGATGTGTGAGGGCGCTTCGGCGGGCGGCGTGGTGCGCGCCGCCAACTGAGCGGCTGGTTTGGGGTGCTGCGCTTCGACTAACGTAGCGGGAGCTACGGTTATCGGAATCGCGCACTGTTTGGTGCGTTGGAGAGCTCATAGCTAGCCCTGCAAATGTTCAGATGATTTCCATGTTAAAAAACTAATGCAAAAACGCGTTCTTCCCTTCACAAAAGTGACTGTCTCGCACTTGTCTTCAACTGCCACAAACATAGCGTGAGGCGACCGGAAAGCTCACGCTTAGACTCAGAAGCTGCACAAACATAGCCGTGAACGTAGAAGACCAGTCAGGCCACGTTGGAACTGCCTCCTCCAGGGGGCTGGTTTCTGACACATACTCTGCCAACCTGCACCCTAGGTTCTGGACAGACGTAGCAAGTACGACTATCTATCTCGTGAACCTCACACCTGCAGCAGCTTTGCAAAGGAGAGGCAAGAAGAAGTAGACACAACAGCTGAAGATGCCTTAAGAAGCATGGTAAAGGAGGAAGCTGGATGCCTCCCATCTCAAGGTGTTCGATTACACCGGTTTTGCCAAGGTCCAGGCCTGTGAGGGCACTGGAAAGCTCGATGGAAGAGCACGAAAGTGTATTTTCATCGACTATGATACCGCCCACAAAGCTTATTGACTGTGGGACCAAGGAGCCAAGAAATTCATCCGCAGCAAAGACGTGCATTTCCACGAAAGGTGTTTGAGTAAGGGACCACTTTTCGAACTTGAGAACACTCCAAAAAAGGGAGAGTGGCTCACTCTCCTTGAGGAGGGAGACGAAGGACCAACACAATGGCATGGGATGGGTGCTGCAACAAGGAGAAGAGCTCATGAAGATGAATCAGAGGAATTAGACTCTGATTCCGACGTATCCGATCCTGTAGAACAAGAGGAGGATGCCTCTCCCATCATCAACGACGAACCAGAACTCCAGAATCCACATCAACAGCACCAGCCAGGAGGTTCAAGGAGCAGTTCACACCTCAAAGTTCCTCGAAAGCATTACGATGCAGATAGGGGTGAATGGACAGGCTTCAACTATTCATTCTTGGTTCAAGAGGAGCCAACGTGTATCCTAGAAGCACTCACTCGGCCTGATAAAGCAGACTCGGACAAAGCAATTCGCAGTGAACTCAGCTCCATCGAGGAAAATAGTACATATGTGTTGGTGGAAAGACCTACCGGGGCTCACGTTGTGGGGTCCAAGTGGGTGCTGAAAGAAAAAAGGAAACATGAAGACAAGATAGACAAGTACAAGGCACAGGTGGTAGCAAAGGGTTTCTCCCAACGGCCTAGCGCAGAGGACGATGAGACGTTTGCTCCAGTTGTGACGTTCACCTCCATCTGGTCAATGTTTGCCATTGCTGCTGCCAAGAACAAAGAGGTCCACCAGATGGATGTCAAGACAGCCTTCCTTTATGACAAACTTGACAAGGAGGTACTGATGGAGGTTCCGAAGGGGGTTGATGCTCCTGAGGACAAGGTGTGCACATTGGTGAAGGCGCACTATGGGCTCAAACAAGCCCAACACTTTGGTACCAGGAGATAGACACGTTCATGGCCAAGGAGTCCTTCATGCACTGCCACAATGACCCTAGCATGTGCGTGCATGAGAGCGATAAAGGGACTATGTTGGTCGCCTTATACGTCAATGACCTGATTCTATGCTCTTCTTCAACGCAGCTATTAGACGATCTCAAAGAGCAACTGAGTAGCAGATTCGAGATGAAGGACATGGGTCCTCTTGACTTCTATCTTGGAATTTTCATCAAGTACAACAGAGCAACAGGTACCATCTGTTGAAAACATTCCCCTCCGCATGCCCAAGTGCGGCGCTAGGAGGCGTCGACGAGCCGCCAGAAAGTGGAAACTCCGCTCCGGCAGATCTGGAGACTTGAGTATTGCTTGGATCCTAAAATGGATGATTTACCCTTAAAGTTGACGAGTCTTTGAATCCGGTGAAAGCTGTTATGCTGAAATCGGACAAACATCAAGGGAGATATGGCCTTCCAAAGTTGGGATGTGCGCAGCAGCTCTGGCAGCCGGCTGCGACTCAAAATACAGTGGAAATTCGACCGGATTGGGTAACAAAAACACCATGTGGAGGAATTGTTCCGGAAGGCCTGCCGAGGCGTCCGGTGGATAATCTACCTGATCAGGTGGATCATCCACCGGATCCAGTAGTGCAGGTTGTTACTGAGGACTTGGCCAAAATCATGGCTCGACGTCATGGCATGGCTCGAAACTCAGTAGTACGTTTTGTTACTTGAGGACTTCGTCAAAATTTTTACTACAAGTCCGTGGATTGCTTTTGAACTGCGTCACACGCCATCACCAAACTCAACCCAAAAGTGGGTAGGGTGCATGGAAACAGTGAAGGGGACCCATAAATCATGTGCAATGGGATCTGTGCCTTGGGAAAGGCGCTTCGCACGTGAAGGAAGGCGCAACGGCGTGTGGCTGCGTCAGGCTTCTGTGGTTGGTGAGACCTGCACTTTGGCAAGCGTAGTTGGGCTACGCTTGACCGAATTGCGTACGGTTTGGTACGTTGGAGAGCTCATGACTAGCCCTATAAATGTTGTAATCATGTCCATGTACTAAAATCAACGCAAAATGACTATCTCTAAATTCCTACGCACAGAGCGTGAGGCGACCAGAAAGCTCACACTCAGTCTCAGATTCGCCCAAAACAGAAGACGTAAACCACCAAGAGATGATCAGAAAAATGTCGGGACCGCACCACGTGGATTCCTCCTAATGAAGGATTAGGGGCCCATGGGTCTGATAGCCTCCAACGTTCACGTCTCCCGTAGCGCACGGGATCGTCATCTTGGATGTCGCCGTGAAGTTCTGAGAACCCATCGGAGTAGAAGCTGCGCAAATGGCGCAGAAGGAGATGCAGCCCATCCAAAAGTATGCGGGCACAACAGACTTTGGGCTATGGAGGTGGCACTTTGAGTTACATCTTGCGNCGCACCACGTGGATTCCTCCTAATGAAGGATTAGGGGCCCATGGGTCTGATAGCCTCCAACGTTCACGTCTCCCGTAGCGCACGGGATCGTCATCTTGGATGTCGCCGTGAAGTTCTGAGAACCCATCGGAGTAGAAGCTGCGCAAATGGCGCAGAAGGAGATGCAGCCCATCCAAAAGTATGCGGGCACAACAGACTTTGGGCTATGGAGGTGGCACTTTGAGTTACATCTTGCGCATAAGGGGCTGCTTGAGGTCATGATGGGAAAGGAACTCCTCAACAAAGTGACGGCGACATAAGTGCAGAAGGAGGCCTTCGTAAAGAAGAACACGGAGGCGCTCATACTGCTGATGTCTGGGACGGCCGAGTCGCAATGGGGCAACTTCTAGGGCTACAAGCTGGCACCTGAAGCTTGGATAAAACTCTGCTCCATCCATCAATCAAAGTGGCTGACGAACAAAATATCCGCAATGAAGCGACTCCTCACAATGAGAATCGAGGAGGGAGATGATATCATTTCCGCCATGCAGCAGATCGAGTCGCTCACCTTGCAATGTAATGACGTGGGTTGGAAGATCGACATGTAGTTGCAGGCGATGGCCCTCCTCATGGCCCTACCAGACAATTACGACCCACTCATCACCGTCCTCTAAGGATGGTCGGAGGACAAGCTTGCCTATGGCGCGGTCGTAGAGTACATCCACAACGAGGCGCAGCGCCGGAGCTGTGGGGAGTCGTCGTCTTCCTCATCGGCCCTCGTCACCAAAAGGCGTGGTGGCGGAAGCGGGGGGACAGGAAGTGGCGGATAGGGCGGCGGCAAGAAGGGCGCCAAGAAAGGTGCATGCCGCAACTGCAGCAAGGAGGGCGATTGGGCCCGTGAGTGCCCGGAGGAGGCGAAGACCGGTGGCATAAATAGCAAGGGCAGGTCGCTCCTCAACGGCAACAAGAACCCTCAAGAAGGCCAACAGGTGGTACCTGGATTTCGGGGCCGAGGAGCACACCCAAGTCGAGAAGGTGGGGTTCGTCACCTATGAGAAGTCCTCGAAGTAGATTGTGGTCACGAACGACAAAGTCGAGGAGGCGGCCGGCCAAGGAGACATAGAGGTGAGAGTCGTGGTGGGCGGTAATAAGGAGCTGTGCACAATCCGTTATGTGCAGCATGTCCCCGGCCTGGCTGACATCCTGAGTGTTAGCTGCTTTATGGACAAGGGGTATGAGGTGCTCTTTTGCAGGAAAGGCGCAGTGGTGCGCATCGACGGCGACGGCAAGGTCGTGCTAGAGGCAAAGCGTGAGGGCGGTCTCTACATCGTGGAGACCAAGGTGGTTCCCGCGGCATTTGATGTAGCAGAATTGCAGGAGCGCGTCGTCAGCATGGCCAAGGGAGGAAGCGCTGATCTGGAGCTCTGGCACCAACAGTTGGGGAATTTGGCGCCCGCAACCGTTAAGGAGATGGCAAAGCGCGACATGGTACACGGCCTCGTCATCGACGGTGCAACAGAAGCGGTAGCAGATGCAACAGCGCACAAAAAGTGCGAGCCTTGCATTTTGGACAAGGCGCGGCGCAAGCCGTTCAATGAGAATGAGGCTCGTGCAAAGGACCTGCTGGAGGTTGTGCACAATGACATGTGCGTGCTGTTCAACATACCGTCAAACATCGGCTTGAGATACTTTGTCACCTTTATTGACAACTGCAGAAGAAAGCTCTACATGTACCTCATGAAGCCGAAAGGCGAGGTCCTGGACCGGCTGAAGGAGTACGACGCAGTGGTGGAGAGGCAGACTGGCCTGAAGGTCATTGCGCTACACAGTGACAATGGTGGAGAGTACGTGGGCTGCAGCGGGTGGATGAAACAACAGGGCATCAAGTGGGAACCCACTTCGCCGTACTCGCCACAGTCCAACGGAGTGGCAGAGTGGGCGAACCAGATGTTGCTCAACATGGTGCGGACCATGCTTGTGGATGCGGGGTTGCCGCAAGGATTCTGGACGGAGGCTGTGCGTACAGCGAGCTACACCATCAACCTCACCCCAACAGCGGTGCTGAAGGGTAAGGGTGGCTGGAAGACACCGCAGGAGGTTTGGAGTGGACGCAAGCCAAACGTGGCACACCTGAAGGTGTTCGGGTGCAAGGCCCATGTGATGGTATACGCGATGCAACGACGCGACAGCAAGCTAGAACCACGGGCGAGGCCGTACTTGTTCCTTGGCTACGAGAGCGTGCAAAAGGGGTACCGGCTCTGGGACCCGCGCACACAAGAGATCATCCACAGCCGTGACTTTGAGTTCGACAAGCAGCAGAACTTCCACGGATGCAGCAACGATGTGAGCATCGGGAACACTCCAAAACAGGGGGAATGGTTCCAGCTCCTTGACTACGAGGAGGAGCCGGCGGACGTAGAGGTCGATGACGTGGCGTCGGTGCGTGATGGTGCGGCAAGAGCAGCAGCCGACGTGGAGGACTCCGACAACAATGCAGCTGGGCTGGAGATCCGGTGGAATGATCCGTCCAAGGAGGCACCGAGGGTGCCGAAGCGCGCACTCCCATCAGAGTTCGCGTCGGGCGTCAGAGAAAAATCCTCCGGACGCGCTGCTCATCCGGTTGATGGTTCACCGGAGTGGGAGGGATCCTCAAGGAGCCGTCCGGTCGATGATTCACTGGAGCGGGCTGAGTCAGAAGGATCGCACTAGAGCGACTAGACGCTGCCAAGACTGCCGTGCCGCAGCGGGAGGCAGCAAAGAGCGGGTAATCGTTTTGACGCAGGCACTAGTCAATGGATCGGCATGACGCAATGCATGATGGTTGTATCAACGGAACCGACGACCGTACAAGAGGCACTTGCGCGGCCCGAGGGGAAGCAGTGGGACACCGCCCTCAAGTCGAAGTTGGTGTCCATTGCTGAAAATGTCAAGTGGCAGCTGGTTGGCAGGCTGAAAGACGCCAAGGTCATGGGCTCCAAGTGGGTCTACAAGACCAAGTTCACGAAGGAAGGTGTGGTTGACAAGTACAAGGAGAGGCTCGTGGCAAAGGGGTACGCACAGCGTAAGGGCAAGAACCACGATGAGACGTTCACCGCCGTCACCAAATTCACAAGCATCCCGGTGATCATTGCGATGGCAGCCGTAAAGGAAATGGAGCTCCACCAAATGGATGTAAAGACGGTTTTCCTCAATGGCATCATCGACAAAGAAATCTACATACAGGTGCCGGAGGGGGTGGAGGTGCCGGAGGGCAAGGTGTGCAAGCTCCGGAAGTCCTTGTACGGGCTAAAACAATCGCCCTCATGTTGGTACCAACAAATGGATAGCTTCATGGCACAACTCGGTTTCAAGCACTGTGAGGCGGATCACAGCGTGTACGTGCGGCGCAACAAGAAGCTCGATCAGATTGTCACACTCTACATGGACAATCGGATCTTGTGCTCCTCAGACCTGCCGAGCCTACAGCAACTGAAAGAGCAGCTGAGCAGCAGGTTCCGGATGTCGGACATGGAGGAGCTGGAGTTCTACTTCGGGGTGAGCATTACGCGGAACTGGAGGGCGCGCATGTTTGAGCAGGGACAGGCCATATATGTGGCCGAGGTGCTGAAGCGGTACGACATGGAGGACTGTAAACCAGTGTGTATTCCTGTCTCCATGACCTGTGATCTGAGTGCTGCAATGACACCGCAAACAAAAGAAGAGCGGGAGGATATGGCAGGGTTGCCTTACCAATCGGCGGTGGGCAGCCTCATGTACGCCATGATTGCGACTCGGCCGGACTTGGCCTACACGTCGGGCCGAGTGAGCAGGTACGTGGCCAATCTAGGGCCACTACACTGGCAGGCGGTCAAGCGCATCCTCCGCTACCTGCAAGCGACGTGGCACGCGCACCTGAGGTTTGACGGCAAAGGGTGAGCGCACCCTTTGCGCCTGGTCTGATACACGGATGCAAACTACGCTGGGGATGTGGACAAGTGGAAGTCCACATCCGGCTACATGTTCTTCCCCGCTGGTGTAGCGGTCTCGTGGTGCAGCAGGAAGGAGGATTGCGCCGCCACCTCCAAAGTGGAAGCAGAGTACATCGCGCTGGCCGAGGCGGTCAAGGAGGTGGTGTGGCTCTGCAGGTTTCTGGGGGAGCTGGGCGTGCCACAGCAGGAGCCAACGGTGGTGCAAGAGGACAACACCGGCTCCATCTCGCTGACCAACAACCCGATGCAGCACAGGAGGACAAAGCACATCGACGTGTGTTACCACTACGCAGGGGACATGGTCGAGAAGGGACAGGTGGTGCTACAGCACTGCAGCACACACAACATGCTTGCGGATTGCTTGACCAAAGCGCAACCCGCGGACCGGCACGCGATGAGCGTGGCCGGGCTTGGGATGACCAGCTATGATGGGCTGGAGGGTGCAGCGGAAGATTAGTAAGAGCAACCTGGAGTAGCGGGTATGGCAGGTGCAAGGGGGAGAATGTTGAGAATTTGCCCCTCCGCATGCCCAAGTGCGGCACCGCGAGGCGCCGTCGAGCGGCGAGAAAGTGGAAACTCCGCTCCGGTGGATCTGGCAACTCGAGGATTGCTTGGATCCTATTTCCCCCTTGTTCAGTGTTGTAGGAAAAATCAGGAATTCTCTGCCCCTTGTGGAGGTATGACCCCTGGATCCGTTGTAGAGTGACTCAACTATTGTCTGTCTCATGTGAGATACGACCTGTGAGTACACAATGTGGGTGAGTGGTTACCTTGACCATTTTGTTGACTTGGCCAAGTGAGAGGTCATGAGTTTGATCCTGGCCCCATGCACATCTTGTTTTCTATGGAAGCTTCCAAGAAAGAAACTCCGTAGCTTATTGGATGCTACATGGTTGGTCTATTAGCTTGACACTGGGATGCTTATGTGTCAAGCCCACAATGCAAGTCTATTGGTGATATGGCTGGTTTAGGCCACTTCCAAGGAATGTGCTTTTGAGATCTAGGACTGGACAGACATTTAGAAAAGGACTTTTCTTGCATGCTGATCAATTAACCCTTGCTTGATACTCTCTTGCGTACTGACGACTTGAGCTCTTCTTGAGATGTAAAGCTAAGGCGTTAGTACTCCTGAAGGTGAAGTGTATGCCAGATTAAGTTTGGGGTGCATGACACATGTCCAAAAAGGAAGAAGGCCTAAAAACCTTTGTGAGATTTTCGGTTTTGCGGCTTCTCTGCCAGAGTTTGTTAGCTCAGTAGCTAACATGCTCTCCCAAGTTCCCTCTTGCACCTCACTGTGACCTTTTTGATGTGAAACTATTCATTGGTGTAAATTTATATCCACACCAAACTCAAAATTGTATACACCTTCACATTCACTCCCAACATGCACTTTCACCTAGCCACCTACCATCGCCTCCCACCTTTTGCTCATTCCTCTTAATCCGTTGCACAAGTGTGCATTTGTACTCACAAAACACTTGCTGATTCATACACCTCCTTATGTACCCCCCACATACTCTTCTACCCCACACACACCCCATCCAATATTCTACAAACCCACCTTTATATCAACCTATTCAACATTGTTAACAAGTAGCTTCCTACAACCTTTGTGTTACACCATATGCCACCATACACACTTCTTGCATTATATAGAATGACTCGATTAGCTCTACCTCAGCGGAGATATCTCCCCTTCACCCAACCTCATGCTGATGAGTTTCTACAAAATGAAGAGACAGCTGGCAAGTGATGAGGACATGAACACCTTGCATAGTTGGGTGTATGTTGTGACAACCACGTTGCAGCCACTTATGTGTGAAAGGACTCAGGATTGTACAAAGGACACAAGAATGGTGACAGCCTTGTAATTTATCTTGAACCATGCCATAAGGTCATCACCATCCTCTGCTTGTGCTAGGTGGTTCCATCAAAGTATCCTAGCAAGCTTCTATCATCCATGATGATTTCAAGCTACCACTTCAAGAGAGCAGATCCATTTCCATCAAAATTAAGGATGGGAGAATGGGTCCCTAGTTCCCTGTCCCAGCAGTTCCTACAACTACAAATGCTACTGCTATTGCACCTGTTGTTGATGCTGACGCTCTTGTGTTTTAGGTCACCAATTATCAACAGAGGCAACTGCTTGCCCTGTTCATGTTGGTTGTCACAAGCAGATGTAGCTTGATGTAGGCTGATGTAGGCTGATGTCAGTTCTCAAGAAGGAGAGGTGTAGGTGCTGGTGTATAGCTGCACCCCAAAGGAGCACAATGGATATCTCCAAAAAAAGTTTAAAGATTTTCCAAACAGATGAAGTCTAGAGAAAAATCTCAAAGTAAAACTTCATCCACCGTTGGATCAAGGTTTTTAGCCACATCATTGCTGGCGATCGAATAACCATGGACCCAAAGAAAGTGGAGGAAATCACTATTTCCAAGGCTGACCAACATTTAAGAAATCCATGTATTTTTGGAATTCTGCAACTACTACCATCGATTTGCAAAGGACTATGCTCAGTGCCAGTGCCTCTCTATGATCTCACCTAAAAAACTTGCAAGTGGATTTTGGGAGAGAAGAGATAAGAATCCCTTGACTCTTTGAGAAACACTCTAACCTCAGCGCCAAACATACTACTGGGGTATCCCACCGTGGACTACATCATGGCCACCGACACGTCCAAATTAGAATTTAGAGCCATTCTCCCACAAGAAAATTGCAATGGAGAACAACCGGTTGTACACATGCCAGAGCTGATCTACATGGAGCATGAAAAAGAAATGTTGGTGGTTGTGCACACATTCAAGACATGACAATGCTCATTGGAATTTAGATGATCTTTCATACTACCCACCACGTACTCAAATATGTTGACACTCATCCAAATCTGAGCAATCAACAAATTCGATGGATGGAGTTTCTCAAGTCCAACTTTGACAATGACATCGAGTTGTGATCTGGAAGAACAAGTCCGCCGCACGCTCTCAGTGGACGACAATGAGTAGTGGCCAAGATCAGTAGTTTCTTGTTGATCAAGACCTGTACCTCGTAAATTGTTTCGTGAGGGGTTGAGATGAGTTTGTCGGTTACGACAAAAACAAAAATTGGGTGGAAGAAACCGACTGGTGATTGAGATTCACTCACGAAGTTGTCATACCTCCAGATGAGGAATTACAAAGGATACTATTGTTGAGAGGTGTAATTACTGCGTTGGTGCTAAGATCCAAGGTGGTGAAGACGGCACTTTAATTGGAGCACTGTACGGGAAGATACGGATTTCTTGGTACATTCCCGTGTCCACTACCTACTAGGAATCTTCACTTGTACAGGCCAGATAAATTCTGGCAACCAGCCCTGAAGCCGTCTAAAGAGGCCTGGTGTGTAATATAAAGTGTTGGCATGCACAAGGGGGTTGCGCATGCCCCTAGCTAGCTCTACGAAGGAGGGGAGCTACTCTCTACGCAGTACTGCGCAACTACCCTGGTCAGGGAAAATTGTAGCTGACTGGGCAGGCGACATGCATCCTGATCATGAAGCCTATACTGCATCAGCATCCCCATGCAAGGAGCCTGGGCTAGTCAATCTGCATGAGCCATTCAAAGGCAAGATTCAGGAGACACCTGATTGAAGGCCCTGATGCTTCATCATGGCTACATCGGCGGCCGTCAGAGGAAGGCCCACACACAAAGGGATCAAGGGTCGGGAGGTTTGTCCTAAGGACTCGGCTTTGCACGTACCCAAGGGAGGCAGCAGATATGCCACAATTTCATTTTGCCATAATGCTTTCTCACAACTAGAAGCATGGCAGCTACGGCATACAACCAGGCCTATCTAATGGAGAAGATTTGGCAAGCTCTTGATGAGCTACGCCAAGAGAACTAGGAGTTGCGCACGGAGGTTGAGGTGATGTACGTCAGCCAAGGGAGCAGTGCATTGGATGGTGTCGTATTGGGACCCGTACCTGCCTTTTGGCGGCCCAAGCCAAAGGAGTTGGAATTTTTTAGTGTGGAGTGGCTCTTCATGGTGAACGAATAATTTAAGGCATTAGGTGTTCCCGCCGGAGAAGATGCCACAATACTGGAATATGCACCCACGCTACTTCGGGAATGACACTGTAGTGGTGGGCGACATTGTGCCGGCGGAACGCTGCTGGCTTGCTGGACGGACTAGGGGCCAGGTAGCGGCTTCAGCCACCTTTGAGTCTACCGATGGGAAAGGAAGTACAGCTCGGTGCGCGGGTGTTGACAGAGAAACCAGAGATGTGGGAGCAGTTTGAGACCATGCTCTAGGCCCATTTTGACCTCCTCAACCGCAGCCGAGTAGCACATGACAAGATCAAACATGTCAAGTAAGGTGGATTGGTGCAGGACTACCCAACACGCTTCATAGTATTGGCGGCACATATCAAGGAACTCATGGACGCGGAGGCGTAAAGTCACTACCATGACGGCCAGAAGCCGCACCTCCAATGTTAACTCGCGGTGCTCGGGTTGCAGACCTTTGCGGAGCTGGTTTTGATGGCGGAGCACATCGACACAGTTAGCTACAATGCGTGCCAGAACAGCTACACAACACAATCACGGGTGGAGCAGCCGGGCCTTGCAATAACCATGGAGGTGGATGGAATCTGAGCCGGGTAGCAGGGCATAGGAGGACAGCAAGGACTGAGAGGCAAGTGCTTAGCTTGTGGTGAACAGGGTGATCACAAACGGGACTGCTCCAAGCGCAAGGCACAACAAGGAAATGGGCAACAATAGTGAGGACAGAAACAACCAACTACTGTAATTCTTTTGTCTACAAGGGACAACACCAGCCCTCAAAGGCTTATGCTGATTGAGGAGCTTCCTCAAGTGCTTTAGCAGAATGAATATGAGATCCAGCAGTTTATAGGGTCCATCCTGAAGCTGGTCCTTGAGATTCCAAAGGGGAGTTTCAAGGGTCGGAGGACGCTATGCGATCTACTAGATGGCAGCACGAGCCATAGCCTTTTCAACAACACGTTAGGGATGATGTTGGAGCTTGCACGGTAGCCAAGGACGTTGGCCAAGGCGTGGCAAGTGCCCGGACTGGTGGACTACGGCAGGCCTCTCGTCAAGCACAAGGTCCACATGGGTGAGTTGGTGTGTGACATGGAGTTCACACTTGTCTTATGTATGATGACGACTCCTTGATCGACTAGGATTGGTTACACGCCTGGAATCCAAAAGTGAATTAGAGGTACAACTGTGTGGTTGTGAAAGCAGGGGAGAAAATCTCACTTTGCCATTGTGGCAGAGTGAGGGGAAGGAGTCGCACATGGTGGAAGCGAGGAAGCAGCTGCATGTCATCAACTTGTAGCAACTCTCTGAGTGCAAGGGTAGCCAGGTTTTCTTGGCTTGGGTGAGTCCACAACAAGCAGCAGAGTAGGAGATTGTAGTGGTTGAAGCAGCTGAGGGGCACCCAATGGAAGATGGGGGAGTACCAGAGTTTCCTCCTGGTGTTGGGGAGGTGCTCAAGGAGTTCGGGGAATTTTTTTGGAGGAGTTGTCAAAGGGGCTGCCACTGCAGAGCAACATGAAATACAAGATTGAGGTGGCACCAGGGTCGTCACCAACGATGCGATCTTACAAACGCATGAGCGATGCGGAGCTTGTGGAGCTCAAGAAGCAGTTGGGGAATAGGCTAGGGCTTCATTTGGTTGTCGGTGTCTCTATACACGGCGCCAGTGTTGTTCATCAAGAAGAAGTTGGGAGATCTGCGGATGTGCATCAACTACCAGGAACTCAACAGACCTGAGGTTGGGATATCATCAAATCCGCATTGCAGAGGAGGATGTAGAAAAGACCGTGTTTTGGACACATTATGGACACTTTGAGTATCTCGTGATGCTTAGTAGGCTAACGAATGCTCCATCTACATTCATGACGCTGATGAACCAGGTGTTCCACCCTTGCTTGGGCCAGGTTGTGGTCATGTTCCTTGATAACATCCTTTTCTACTCACAGACAATGGAGGAGCACCAAGAGCATCTGTTGACAGTGATGAAAGTGCTGAGAAAGGAGTGCCTGTTCACCAATCTTAGCAAGTGTGGCTTTACCAAGCAAGAGGTGGAGTTCCTCGGGCACATTGTGAGTAGGAGGGGGATCCGTATGGGTCCAAAGAAGGTGGAAGCCATGGATCTGTGGCCAGAACTGGCGTGTGTGAGTGACATCCACATTTTTCTGGGTTTCACGGACTACTACGGGAGGCTTATCTAGAGGGAGCACCCTTAACGGACTTGCTCAAGAAGGGATGCCAATGGGAGTGAGGTGCAAGGGAAGGGTAGGCCTTTGGAGCAATGAAGGCTTTCATGTGTGAGGCACTGGTGTTGGTGCACATGGACACGAGCAAGGAGTACGGGTTGGCGACGGAAGCAAGCGACAACGCAATGGATAGGGTGCTGATGCAGGAACAAGGAAAGATTTTGTAGCCCATTGCGTACTCCTCCAAGAAGCTGAAAGGGGCTGAGCTCATCTACCCAATCCATGGGAAGGAGATGCTCGTGACGGTAGGCCTTCAAGGAGTGGAGATGCTACCTTTTGGCGAGGCGGTGTGTGGTGCACATAGACCACTAGGTGTTCAAGTAGCTCAAGTCGTAGCAAGACCTGATTCATCATCAAGCACGGTGGACAGAGCTGCTGGAGGGTGGCTTTGATCACAAAATTCAGTATGAACCAGGGAGGATCAATCCAACGGACCTGCTTTTGTGACGCCCAGACTTGGATGTACATGCGATCACGGTAATGGCGGGATCTCTAGTCATCCGTAGCCTCTTTACCAATGGGTATGTGGAGGACCAGGACTTTTCTGGGAGTACGGTGAAGGGGTGCAAGCACGATGTCAAGTATTGGCGACATGAGAAGGAGAACCAGACTGTGGTGCCACAGAGTGCGTCATTACGACATGCATTGTTGGAGGAGGTGTACGACTCGTACTACAATGGTCATTTTGGCCAGGACAAGACCTTCAAGACGCTTGTACGCCAACATTTAAGGATGACAATGGGATCAGATTGTAAGGAGTACGTGAGTAGTTGTGACACGTGCCAAAGTATGAAGTCACGGAGGGCATGGACACGAGGAGAGTTGCAGCCGCTACCGGTACCGGAGTGCTCGTGGATGGACATCTCACTCGACGTTGCGGGGGGTTTTCCACGGGGTGCAATGGGCAACACCATGGTGTTGGTGGTGGTGGATTAGTTCAGCAAGATGGCACACTTTGTTGCATGTGTAGAGAAGGTCATAGCAACGAAGACAAATCCTCTTGCAACATGTCATCAAACTTCACGGGGTACCGCAGTCCATGGTCTCAGACCACAAGCCGTGCTTCACCTCCCAGTTTTTGGAGGAACTCTTCAACAGGCTGGGCACCCATGTGGCTCTTTCATCAACCTACCATCCCCAAAAAGATGGCCAAAATGAGCGCACCAACCAAACCATAGAGCAACTCTTGCGGAGGAACTTGGAGCTAGATGGTGAGGGCTGCGAATACAAGCTTCTGGTGGCTGAGCTTTCCTATAACTTAGCAATGTATTCCTTGTTGGGAAGGTCTCCCTTTAAGGTGGTGTATGGAGTCAGCCTGCATGTCCCTCAGACATGGCGACGGGATCAGACCTACCTGTGGTGCATCAATTTGCAAGTGACTTTACGGAGGTATTACGGGATGTACATGACACACTTCACAAGGTGCAGCAGCAGATAAAGTGGCAAGTGGACAAGTACCAAACAGTCGAGGAGTCCTCTGTGGGCCAAAAGCTGTTGTTGAGCTCACGGAATCTGTGGCAAGTGGGATTGGACAGCGACAAGCTCAAGCCTTGGTAGGTGGGTCCTTTTCCGGTAAAAGAGAAGCAGTCCGCGGTGAGCTACGAGTTGGAGCTGCTGGACCACTACGGGATCTATCCCATATTCCATGCTTCTCTTCTAAAGGAGCCAGATGTGCAGTTCGTGGCGCGGGAACAGGTTCCTTCTCCAACGGTCTTGGTGGAGGGTGAAGAGGAGTACGTGGTGGAGACGATTCTCGGGCATCGTCACCACAACAAAGGATGGCAGTACCTGGTACTATGGCTTGGCTATGGGCCTGAGCAAAACTGCTGGATCCTCAAAGACAACTTCCACTCGGACAGTGTGGTTAGCACGGTCCTCTGAGCATGCCAGGAGCACATGGGAACGGTGCGTCCTCAGAGGGAGGGTGAAGTTAAGGGAGTCGCTGGTTGAGGCGGACATTGCATCAGCATGCTGACTTCAGATACATGTTTTGATACTCCCATTTTATTCTGCATGAAAAATCGTGCAAAACCAACTCAAGAACTGGGCCATTTGGTTTAAGGATGAGAAAGATGTGGCCGTACAAAGGTGGGAGGTGTACCTCCAGAAAACAGGAGATGTACCAGTTCAAACCTGAGCACGGCAGAGCGATTTCTCACCCAATGCAGTCAAAGCGCCCCTGGATGAATGCTTGGCCAATGAGGCAAGGTTCATTGAGATCCCTGGGCTCTTCGAGATGGCGGCTGGAGTTGCATTCACAAGCAAGGGCACTTTGGACAACTGTGATCCCCGCTGGCAGTGCTGCCAACGGCAGTCACGTATAGAGGAATCAAATGGCCACAACTCAGCCACTTTCTATGGATTGAGGCATTTTATCGTGTGCTTGAAATATCAGAATGCATAGTACACTATGAATGTGTTATTTGCATGATTGCACCTCAGGGCTTTGGAATGCCGAGGAACTCTCGCTTGGCTTTTAGGGCCTGGTACATATGGATGCCTAGGGGTTGTTGTAGGCATGCCAATCTTACCCAAAGAATCTGTGCATTGCCTTATACAGATCTAGCAAGTCAAATGATTTACTCCTTACCCAAATCTGCTTGAATTCCAAGTAATTTTACTGCACACGTACATTTGATCCTACAAGTATTCCGTAGTGTACCTCAGTGCAAATGCCACCGGGAGAGTCGTACGGCAAGAACCTTGGTCTCTACTAACGATATTACTGCTAGGAAAGGGTCATACGACATCTCAATGGCTGGCCCACACAGCAAGGGGTCGATGGTTGGGAGGTTTATCCCAAGGGCTCGGCATGTGACCGCCACGCTGAGCGCCCCTCGGTTCACACACACCCCCCCACTCTTACCTACCTTACGTTTTACACAGGAATCATTCACTAGTGGTTTTTCTGTAATTCTCATGACACACTCATTATTATACCTGCACATACACTCTGCACATACACTTTCACCTTGCATTGATCCTCCACACCATCCATCCAACCACATATAGGAAAAATTCTTAAACAGAATAGGGTCATTCACTCTTGTACCTCCAAAACGTGTACACCAGTACACACTCCTATACGCACATCACATACCCTTTTTTTCACCTCCACATTTTAATCTCACAGCCCCCATCCTACCTTTCTGGAACATGTCACACACAAAATTGTACACTAGCATGAATTTGTACCGTGAATACATCCACTCGCTTGTACACCTCCTTGTGCACTCCCCGCATACACTTTCACATTGCCACTTTCACTCTCTCCATTCAACTTAACTATAATCATACACGTAAAAAAATGTAAAGAATTAAAAGCACATTATTGGTCAAGAAAACCCTTACAGTCATGATAACTAGTAATTTTTAAATGCTCTCTAATTATCAGATACATGCAACGCTTTCACAAATGCCACTGATACACGTATGTATTAGTGTACACCTTCACTCACATCAAACTCAGTTTTTCCCACACCTCCTCATGTACTCCCGTAATGCACCTTCACTCCGTACCACCTTTTACCACCTTCACCCTCCTCTCAATTTAACTTTTTAACACTTTACACTTTGACATTACTTGAGATACAACTAAAGAATCTGAATGTATACCTCTAGATTCACTTCCTACATACACTCCACTCCGTTGAATGATTTTGCCCCTTGTTCAGTATTGTAGGACGAATCAGGAATGCTCTACCCCTTGTGGAGGTATGACCGCTATATCCATTATAGAGTGACTCAACTATGCTCTGCCTCATGTGATATATGACGTGTGACTACACCATGAGGGTGAGTGGTCACTTTAGCCATTTTGTTGATTTGGCCAAGTGAGAGGTCATGAGTTTGATCCTGGCCCCATGCACATCTTGTTTTCTATAGAAGCTTCCAAGAAAGAATGTCCGTAGCTTCTTGGATGCTGCATGGTTGGTCAGTTAGCTTGACACTATGTGTCAAGCCCACAGTGCAAGTCTATTGGTGATGTGGTTGGTTTAGGCCACTTCCCAGGAATGTGCTTTTGAGTTCTAGGACTGGACAGACAGCTATAAAAGGAATTATCTTGCATGCTGATCAATTAACCCTTGCTTGATCCTCTCTTGCGTATTGATGGCTTGAGATCTTCTTGAGATGTAATGCTAAGGCGTTAGTACTCTTGAAGGTGAAGTGTATGCCTGATGAAGTTTCGGGTGCATGACACATGTCAACAAAGGCAGAAGGCCTAAAAACCTTTATGAGCTTTTCGGTTTCGTGGCTTCTCTACCAGAAATGGTTGGCTTAGTAGCTAAGAAAGGGTTATGGGCCCACACCTCTAGTTAGATAAGTTTCACGTACGCAGACACTAGGTCACAAGTACTGAGAGCGACCTTGCTCTCACCCAACTTCTCTGTATGCAGATCAACATCAACAGGAGGGGAATGCAACACATCTACACCTTTCTATATTGGGAACTGACATCAGCATACATCAGCCTACATCAGCCTACATTTGCTTGCAACGGCCAACATGAACAGGGGAACTGTTGGCACTAGTGGGTCTGGAGGCACCCTCAAGAATGCCTAGCTCTCACTGAAGTATGCTAGCAGTGTTTGGGGAAGCCAAGGGACACAAATGGTGAAGAGTGTGGAGTACAAGGATCACGGATGTGAGTGGACAGAACACGTCGCATTCAGTAGATCTGAATCAAAACACATTTTTGTTAGTTAGCATAGTAATATTACATCAGATGTTTATAGCTTGTGATCTAAGCTTTCCAATGCATCCAAGCACGCCCAAATCGGAGCAGTAGAGCCCCTGGTACGGCTGTCGAAGTAGCCCTTGGTGGAGCCGTCCACCTTGCGTTGCACGCTAGGCAACGGGAGGCGCTTCGACGATGACCCGTCGAAGCGCCTTTCCTCACCCAGAAGTCAAGGAGAAGTTCACCCTGGTCAAGGAGGTCCTTCTGGTTACCTCATTCATGCCCTTGGATCATTTGGAGCCTATTGGAGACGAACTCGGATCACTGGCGGTGGATTATCCCGCCACACATGGCGGGTACCAGATTCCACCTGCCCAATACCCGATTTTTGGGCTAGGCTAACATTCTGAATACTCACTCAAATCGAACAATTCAAAGCTCGATCCTACATGGAACAATCAAAGGAATACAAATCTAAAGTCAGATCAGGTGTTAGACCACTCCCCAGTGGTCGAACCAGGGCGTACGATTAACGGCACTCATGGCAAGGGGCACACCATGTCAACAATCTCCCCCTTGTACCGCAGCCTTGATGCCCTGTGCTTGGAACCTGTAGCAATTTAAACCTCACAGCACAGACCGAGCTCCATGCAGCTTGCGTCGTGCCTATCCTTGGGTTGTGCCTTGGTCATGGCGTCGGCGAGCATGCGCTTAGTGCCACAATACACAATAGCCACATGTCCCTTCGCTACCAAGTCTCGCACATAGTGATGCCGGATCTCGATGTGCTTGGTCCTGCTGTGTAGCACCGGATTCTGGGTCAGGCTGATGGCACTCATGTTGTCCACATTGAGTACCGTTGGCTTCCTTTGCGGCACGCCGATGTCCTTTAGCAGCCATTGTAACCACACCGCCTCGTTTGCGGCTTCCGCGAGCGCGATGTACTCCGCTTCGGTACTGGACAGCACCACGCAGTCTTTCTTCCTGCTTGCCCATGAAATTGCTGCACCACCAAATACAAAGACGTACCCTGATGTTGATTTTCTGTCATCCACATCACCAGCCCAGTCGGCATCGGAGTAGCCGACCAACTCGAGGGAGTCGTCACGCGCTCCTCCTCCAAACACGAGCCACGATTGCTTTGTCGCCTTGAGATAGCGGAGGATCCGCTTCACCGCTTGCCAATGCAACGGCCCGGGGTCAGCAACATAGCGGCTCACTTGGCCCTCCGCGAAGGCTAGGTCGGGCCGCGTCGCCACCCTGGCATACATGATGCTCCCCACAGCGGACTGGTATGGCACACCTGCCATCTCCTCCTTCTCCTCGTCCGTTCTCGGGCCTATGCTTGAGCTCAGCTCACACGTGGTGGTCATGGGTGTGCCGATGGGATTGCACTCCTCCATGTTGTAGCAGTGGAGTACGTGTTGCACGTACTTTGCCTGCCCCATCTTGAGCGTGCGTGCCTTGCGGTCCCTCTTGATGGCGACGCCAAGGTAGTACTCAAGCTCGCCCATGTCGATCATTTTGAACCGACCGCCCAGCGGCCGCTTCGGGTTCACCAACTCCTCCATGTCCGACGACACGAGGATGAGATTATCCACGTAAAGTACCACGATCTGGTGCAACCCAGGTAACTTCCGCACGTACACGCTGTGATCCGCCTCGCAGCGCTTGAAGCTGAGCTCGGCCATGAAGCCGTCCATTTTCAGGTACCACATGAGTGGCGCTTACGTCAGCCCGTAGAGCACCTTGCGAAGCCGGCACACCTTCCGCGGCGGCGCATCCACCCCCTCTGGCACCTCCATGTAGACCTCCTTGTCCAGGTCGATGTTGAGGAATGCGGTTTTCACATCCATTTGGTGGACTTTGTAGTCGCGCGCAGCCGCCATCGAGAGGATGGAGCAAATAGAGACGAACTTTGCCACCGGCGCGAAGGTTTCATCGTAGTTTTCACCCTTTCGCTGGACGTACCCCTTTGCGACCAGCCGCGCCTTGTACCGCTCCACCTTCCCCTCCTTGGTGAGCTTCTTCTTGAAGATCCACTTGGAGCCAATGATTTTTGCGCCCTTCGGCCTGTCAATCAGCTGCCAAGTGCCGTTCTCTTCAGAGGAGGAGAGCTCAGATTTTATAGCTCCCTCCCACTCAGTCCCATCCTTCCGCTGCAACGCCTGCTTGACGGTCTCGGGCTCCTCTTGCACAAAGAACGCTCGAGCAAGCCCAGTCCAGATGCCCTCCACGGAATCGTACCTCTTTGCCGTCCTCCTAGCGCGTCCGCTTCTCCGAGGTTGTTGCTATTGAAGCTGCTGCTGCTGCTACCGTTGCTGCTGCCCCCTCGCGGTGCCACTCACACCGCTGGCTTGCTCCCCCTCTCTCTGGGACCGTGGGGATGCGGGCTCACTTCCCACCTCCTTGTTCAGCTCCACTGCTCCCGTTGCTTTGGACTCATTGTCGGACTCGGCTGAATGCAAATCAGCCCCTCCCACATCGCTCGGATGGTTCTCGCCGGCTGCAGCCGATAGGACTTCACCCTCTTTTGCGTCCTCCGGCGTCTCCCCCTCGAAGAGTGGTAGCCACTCCCCCCGCTTGGAGAGACTTGCATCCCTGTCCATCCAACGGCTGTCCTCATCAAACGTGACATCGTGAATCTTCACATATCTGCTGCCTTCATGGGTCAAAGAGCCGGTACGCCTTGCTCCCGCTTTCGTACCCGGCGAAGATGCACCGGCGAGTCCGCGGGTCCAGCTTGTCCCGCCCCTCCCGTGCCTGCACAACAGCATGTGCAACACAACCAAACGTGTGAAGGTGTGCCATAGTTGGCTTCCTCCTGCTCCACACTTCTTGTGGCATCTTCCACACCTTAGACTTCGTGTCTGTTAACGGCTTAGTTGGCGTCAGGTTCATGATGTATGCCGCTGTCCGTGCCGCCTCGCCCCAGTACCGTTGCGCGAGGCCGGCATCGCTCAACATGGACCGGACCATACTAAGGATGGTGTGGTTCGTCCGCTCGGCGACACCGTTCTGCTACGGAGAGTGTGGCGTAGTTTTCTGCCATGCGATCCCCTTGCTCTTAATCCATGCTGAGCAGTCCTCGTACTCGTCGCCGTTGTCACTTCAAAACGCCTTCACCTTCAACTCTACTTGCCGCTCCACAGCCGCCACAAACTCCTACATACACGACAAGACATCGATCTTCCTCTTGATGATGTAGAGGTAGAGCTTGCGGCTGTGGTCGTCAATGAAGGTCACGAAGTAGTGAGCGCCCCCAATGGAGGTCTAGAATGGTCCACACACGTCAGTGTGGACCACCTCCAACTTTGCCGATGCACGCATCCCTTTGCCATCGAACGGCTGTCGTGTTGCCTTTGCGACCATGCACGGCTCGCACACGGCATTCTTGGCTGCGTCAAGGCTCTTGACCTCAAGACCCCGCACCACTTCTTTTTTTCCATGTCCCTCATAGTTGAGGGAGCGATGTGGCATAGGCGACGATGCCACAGGTCCAGGTCTCCATCTTCCTTCTTTGCGAGGTGGGTAACATCGGACCCCGTCCAGCTGCTGTGGATCTTTGCACGTAGCAGGTACAAGTCGTCCTCTCACTTTCCACCTGCAATCACCTCGCCGTCCCCCTCCATCCGGATGATGGCCTCCTTATTGTTGAAGAGTACCTCAAGCCCCTTGTCGGTAAGGTGGCTCACTGACAGCAGATTTGCCCCAAAGTTGGGCATGTGGAGCACGTCGTGAATTGTGCTCGTGACAGCCTCCCTGTCTACATCCATCTTGATGCGAACATTGCCTTCTTCGGCAGCCAACTCTGTTTTGCCATTGGCCACCATCATGCGCCGTTCCGAGGCGCCATAGGTGAAAAATGTCGCCCGCTTACATTGCGTGTGGCGGCCCGATCCGGAGTCAATCACGGAGACTCCCGGATCCGTCAAGTCGGTGGACTCCTTCGCCATCATTGCACGGTCGTCCTTCTTTCCAGCTTTCCCCGGCTGATCCGACTTCCTGTTGGGGCAGTTGCGTGCGTAGTGGCCTTCTTTGCCACACACATAGCACTCCCCCTTCTAATCACCTTTCTTGGTGTCCTGCTTGGCACCCTTCCCCTTCTTGCCTCCCCCTCCACCTTGAGGACGGACGGCATAGGCGGAACTTGATGTTGCCCCACTCTCCCTCCCACCACGCCGCATCCATTCATTGCGGACGTACTCAGCCACCTTTGGGTATTTCAGCTCATCGACGGACCAGCCGCCTACGATGGTGATAATGGGAATCCAACTGTCTGGCAAGGCCAGGAGGAGGATCATGGCTTGCAGCTGTGGGTCGACCTTCTACCGGTGGCTACGCACTCGGTAGTAAGGGACTCGATCTGCTGCACGATCTCCATGATGTCGTCGCCTTCGTTGGCACGGAGGGTGACAAGCCTCTTGAAGACGAAGAGCTGGTTAACAAGGATGGTAGACTGGTAGATGGTGCAGAGATTTTTCTAGGCCTCTGTGGCCTCCGTGTATCCTTGAATGAGGGAGCCCTGCGTCGGAGCAAGCGCATACACCAACAAAGCAAGTGCCTTCTTGTTGTGCTTCTTGTACGCTTCTACTTCCTCCGGTGTCGCGGTATCCGGAGGGACTGTTTCTTTAATGTTGATCAGTTCAAGCAGACCCTTGTCATCGAGGAAGACCTCAAACTCCCACCTCCACAAGTGGAAGCCAAGTCCGTCAAACTTTGAGACGCCGGTCTTGCTCGGTCGGTGCCATGGCGCGCGGAGGTAGCGTGAACGTTGTATAGCTAGTGTCCTTCTAGGCACGTGGATCCATAACCCTTTGTTGGCACTAGTGGATGTGGAGGCACCCTCAAGGATGCCTAGCTCTCACTGAAGCACGCTACCAGTGTTTGAGGCAGCGAAGGGACACCAATGGTGAAGAGTGTGGAGCACAAGGATCACGGATGTGAGTGGGCAGAACACGTCGCATTCAATAGACCTGAATCGAAACACGTTTTTGTTACTTAGCATAGTGAGTATACAGATCCTTATAGCCTGTGATCTAAGATTTCCAACGCATCCAAGAAGCGTCCAAATCGAAGCAGTAGAGCCCCTGCTATGGCTGTCGAAGTAACCCTTGGTGGAGCCGCCCACCTTGCCTTGCACGCTAGGCAATGGGAGGCGCTTCTACGATGACCTGCCGAAGCGCCTTTCCTCACCCAGAAGTCAAGGAGAAGTTCACCCTGGTCAAGGAGGTCCTTATGGTTGCCTCATTCATGCCCTTGGTGCATTTGGAACCCATTGGAGACGAACTCGGATCACTGGCGGTGGATTATCCCGCCACCCATGGCGGATACCAGATTCCACCCGCCCAATACCCGATTTTCAGGCTAGGCTAACTTTCTGAATACTCGCTCAAATTGAGCAATTCAAAGCTCGATCCTGCATGGAAAAATCCAAGGAATCCAAATCTAAAGTCAGATCAGGTGTTCGACCACTCCCTAATGGTCAAACTAGGGTGTACGATCAACGGCACTCATGGCAAGGGACACACCATATCAACAAGAAGAAGCTACCTCTTCTCACCAACAGACTACAGCGACCTCAAACGCAAGTACATCGGCATCAACAAACGGTGTACCAAATGTAGCAGTTGTAGTTGTAGGGAAGGCAAGGACAAGGAAACCAGGGAATGATTTGCCCATCCTCAAGTTTGATGGAGAGGGGTTTGCACTCTGGAAGTGGCATTTTTAGATCATCATGGATGAAAGAGATCTGCTAGGATATTTTGACAAAACTATCCTAGCACCAAAGGAAGAAGGTGCTGACCTTTTGGCATGGTTCAACCTCATCAAGAAGGCTCTCGTCATTCTTATGTCCTCCACACAACCCTCAGTCCTTTCACACATCAGCGGTCGTCCAATCGGAGCCGTGGCATATGCCAAAATCGGCAAGGTGTTTCAGTCCTCCTCACTTGCCATCCGTCTCTTCATTCTATAAAACCTCATTAGCATGAGGCTTGGTGAAGGGGGGATGTCTCCACCTTATTGAAGAAGTTTGATACGCTCTTGCAATAAACCACTGGCATAGGGTGGGACCTGAAATCCGATATGCAGGCCATGATTTTTCTGATGAGGTTGTCGGAAAGTTGGGACCCCATGATAACGGTGATTGGAGGGTGTACTGAAGATCAAGTTTACAACACCATCGTCTCTGCGTATGTGCATAATAAAGCCATGCATCATAGCAAAAGAAAAGCAAGCATGGCTGCCTTTTCCTCACGGAGCAACGACACCTCCCGCGATACCTCCTCTTATGGGTACAAGGGAAACAACAGCACTAGCAATAGTGGTAGGGGTGCAAAGCGCCAAGGAAACTGCCATAACTGTGGCAAGGCTGGACACTAGGCTTTAGAGTGTCATGCATCCAAGAAAGAGGGAGGAGACGGGGATGAATGGCGAGGAAGAAATGGTGTGAAGGATCCCACACGCTTGATGGTTGAGTGTGCCTCCAACAAAGGGAGGGTGATACTCAGGCTAGGAGTCTACGGCCTTGACTTGGGCACAAATGAGCACACCACATACGGGAAGAGAGACTTCATCTCTCTTCCTCCATGCAATAAGAACTTCAGAGACGCCAACAGCAAGGTTGAGGCAGTTGAGGGGATTGGTGACAAGCTGGTCACAGTGGGTGTCAACGGTGGAGATTCCGGCCTCAAGCTAGAGGGGGTGGTCTACTTGTCCTCCTTCACAGCCAACCTGCTCTCTGTCTCTAAGATAACTGACCATGGCATGACATAGAAGGAAGCGTTGATAGTCCGTACCAAGGAAATGAACATCTCCTACTCTCCGAAGAAGGTTTTCGCACAGGTTCCTCGCGATGATGGAGTCTATGTCTTGCAAACCAAAATGACAACTTCAACGGTTGAATCTTCAGTCGAGAGTGATGATTATGAGAACAGTGATGCAGAATCAGATGAGGATGGACATATTGGAGCAGTGGAAGCATTGGCAGCAGATGATTTGGCAACAAAACCACAAGCAAATGCAACCACCGAGGCTGTTCATTCTAGCCTTTGCACATCCTCCGAGAACCTATGGCACAGGCGCTTTGGACACGTGGCTCATCGCACATTGGAGCTCATAGGAAAGCATGACCTAGTGCGTGGGATGGAGCTAGGTGATGAGTCGGAAGGAGCCGGGATCACGTGTGAGCCATGCCTTCAAGGCAATGCAAAAAGGAAACCCTTCAAGCGCAATGGCATGGGTGCTCTTGCACCTCTTGATCTCGTCCACTCTGACGTGTATGGTCCCTTTTGCATACCGTCAAATGGAGACATCAGGTATTTCCTCACATGCATCGAAGACAACAGCCACAAAGTCTGGATATACTTTCTTAAAGAGAGAAGTGAGGTGAAGGAGAATCTGCAAGCCTTTGTTGTTATAATTGAGCGACAGAGTAAAAAGAAGGTGAAGGCATTCAGGACAGACAATGGAGGAGAGTACGAAGCCTGCAGAGAGTGTCTCAAGTTGCAGGGCATTAAACACCAGAAAACTACTCCCTACTCACCTCAAAGTGATGGCATAGCAGAGAGGATGAATCAGATCCTCCTGGGCATGACAAGGTGCATACTCTTTGATACCAAGCGGCCTCCTAGGTTCTAGATAGAAGTAGCACATACGACTACCTATCTTGTGAACCTCACACCTGCAGAAACTTTGCAAAGGAGAGGCAAGAAGAAGCAGACACAAAAGCTGAAGACACCTCAAGAAGCATGGTTAGGCAGGAAGCTGGACGCCTCCCATCTCAAGGTGTTCGATTACACCGGCTTTGCCAAGGTCCAGGCCGGTGAGGGCACTGGAAAGCTTGATACAAGAGCACGAAAGTGTATTTTCATCGGCTATAACACCGCCCACAAAACGTATCGATTGTGGGACCAAGGAGCCAAGAAAGTCATCTATAGCAAAGACGTGGATTTCCATGAAAGGTCTTCGAGTAAGGGAGGGCTGTTTGAACTTGAGAACACTCCAAAACAGGGAGAGTGGCTCACTCTCCTTGAGGAGGGAGACGAAGCACCAGCACAATGGCATGGGATGGGTGGTGCAACAAGGAGAGGAGCTCATGAAGATGACTTGGAGGAATTAGACTCTGATTCCGACGTATCCGATCCTCTGGAACATGAGGAGGATACCTCCCCCATCATGAATGACGAACCAGACCTCCAGACTCCACATCAACAGCACCAGCCAGGAGGTTCAAGGAGCAGTTCACACCTCAAAGTTCCTCGATAACATTACACTGAAGATAGGGGTGAGTGGACAGGCTTCAACTATTCATTCTTGGTTCAAGAGGAGCCAACGTGTGTCGCAGAGATACTCACTTGGCCTGGTAAAGCAGAGTGGGACAAAGCAATTCGCAGTGAACTCAGCTCCATCGAGGAGAATGGCACATCGGTGTTGGTGGAAAGACCTGCCGGGGCTCACGTTGTGGGGTCCAAGTGGGTGCTAAAAGAAAAAAGGAAACAAGAAGACAAAATAGACAAGTACAAGGCATAGGTGGTAGCAAAGGGGTTCTCCCAACGGCCTGGTACTAAGTACGATATGACGTTTGTTCTAGTTGTGAAGTTCACCTCCATGTGGTCAATGCTCGCCATTGCTGCTGTCGAGAACAAAGAGGTCCACCACATGGATGTCAAGACAGCCTTCCTTTAGGACAAACTTGACAAGGAGGTACTGATGGAGGTTCCGGAGGGGGTTGATGATCGCGAGGACAAGGTGTGTAGATTGGTGAAGGCCCACTATGGGCTCAAACAAGTGCCAACACTTTGGTACCAGGAGATAGACACGTTCATGGCCAAGGGGTCCTTCATGCACTGCGACAATGACCGTAGCATGTATGTGCATGAGAGCGATAAAGGGACTATGTTGGTCGCCTTCTACATTGATGACCTGATTCTATGCTCTTCTTCAACGCAGCTGTAAGTCGATCTCAAGGAGCAGCTGAGTAGCAGATTCGAGATGAAGGACATGGGTCCTCTTGACTTCTATCTTGGAATTTCCATCAAGCGCGACAGAGTAGCAGGTACCATCAGCTTGAACCAGACAAAATACATCGACTCCATCCTCAAACGATACGGTATGGCAGATTGCAAACCTGCCAGCATACCCATGAGCTCGGACTGCAAACTCTCCACCTCCATGTCCCCATCCAACGAAGCGGAGAAAACTGACATGCTGGGCATCCCATATCAGTCTGAAGTGTGTACTCTGATGTATTTCATGGTCGCCACCCGATCAGAAAAAGCCCATTCTGTTGGACAGGTGGGCCGGTTTGTGGCCAATCCGGGTCCACTTCACTGGCAGGCCATGAAGCGCATCATACGCTACCTTCAGGGGACGCGGCACGTGGGACTCCTCTTTGGAGGCACTCCGTCACTCCGTCTCATGTGCTACACTTTTGCTGATTGGGGAGGGAATATCGATGACAGAAAATCTACCTCCGGGTTCATGTGTATGTTGAATGGAGGTGCAGTCATTTGGGCAAGCCGCAAGCAGAAATGTGTCTCTCTGTCAACAACTAAAGCTCAGTACATCGCCTTGGCTGAGGTGTGTAAAGAGATGCAGTGGTTATCTAAGATGAAGGCACCACAAGCAATGGGGACGGTCATCAAGATTGACAACATGAGCGCAATTGACATGTCCAAGTATCCTGTCCCTTCTAGGCGCACAAAGCACATCGAGATCCGCTACCACTATGCTTGAGACTTGGTATACAAACAGACAGTAGAGCTCGAGTATGTCGGTACCAAGATGAACCGGATTGACATGCTTACAAAGCCACTGAACAAGGATCTCCACCAGGCGGGCAGGCAAGGTATCGGCATGGTCAACACAAGTGACGACGAATGATGATGGTCACTGACGCAAGGTGCAAGGGAGATATTTGTTGAATGATTTTCCCCCTTGTTCAGTGTTGTAGGACAGATTAGGAATTCTCTGCCCCTTGTGGAGGTATGACCCCTAGATCCGTTGTAGAGTGACTCAACTATTCTCTGTTTCATGTGAGATCTGACGTGTGAGTACACCATGTGGGTGAGTGGTTACCTTGACCATCTTGTTGATTTGGCCAAGTGAGAGGTCATGAGTTAGATCCTGGCCCCATGCACATCTTGTTTTCTATGGAAGCTTACAAGAACTAAATTCCGTAGCTTCTTGGATGCTACATGGTTGGTCTGTCAGCTTGACACTAGGATGCTTATGTGTCAAGCCCACAATGAAAGTCTATTGGTGATATGGCTGGTCCAGGCCACATCCCAGGAATGTGATTCTGAGTTCTAGGACTGGACGGATAGTTATGAAAGGACTTGTCTTGCATGCTGATCAATTAACCATTGTTTGATGCTCTCTAGCATATTGATGAATTGAGCTCTTCTTGAGATGTAAGGCTAAGGCGTTAGTACTCTTGAAGGTGAAGTGTATGTCTGATTAAGTTTGGGGTGCATGACACATGTCAACAAAGGAAGAAGGCCTAAAAACCTTTGTGAGCTTTTTGGTTTCGCGGCTTCTCTGCCAGAGTTTGTTAGTTCAGTAGCTAACACGCTCTCCCATGCTCCCTCTTGCACCTCACTGTGGCCTTTTTGATGTGAAACTATTCATTGGTGTAAATTTGTACCCACACCAAACTCAAAATTTTATACACCTTCACATTCACTCCCAACATCCACTTTCACCTAGCCACCTCCCATCGCCTCCCACCTTTTGCTCATTCCTCTTAATTCGTTACACAAGTGTGCATTTGTACTCACAAAACACTTGCTGATTCATACACCTCCTTATGTACCCCCCACATCCTCTTCTACCCCACACACACCCCGTCCTATAGTTTACAAACCCACCTTTATATCAACCTATTTAACATTGTTAACAAGTAGCTTCCTACAAGCTTTGTGTTACACCATATGCCATTATAAAAACTTCTTGTATTATATAGAATGACTCGATTAGCTCTACCTCAGCGGAGATATCTCCTCTTCACCCAACCTCATGCTGATGAGCTTCTACAAAATGAAGAGACAGCTGGCAAGTGATGAGGACAGGAACACTTTGCCTAGTTTGGTGTATGTTGTGACAACCACTTTACAACCACTTATGTGTGAAAGGACTCAGGGTTGTACAAAGGACACAAGAATGGTGACAACCTTTTTATCTATCTTGAACCATGCCATAAGGTCATCACCATCCTCTGTCAGGATGGAATCCGTGTGGTGCGGTCCCGACGTTTTTCTGGTCGTCTCTAGTGGTTTACGTCTACTGTTTTGGGCGAATCGGAGACTGAGCGTGAGCTTTCTGGTCGCCTCACGCTATGTGAGCAGGAATTTAGAGAAAGTCAGTTTGCGAAGGGAATATCGTCATTTTGCATTATCTTTTTTAACATAGACATGATCACAACATTTATAGGGCTAGTCATGAGCTTTCAAACGCACTAAACCGCGCGCGATTCGGCCAAGCGTAGCTCAAGTTATGCTTGCCGAAGCGCAGGTCTCACCCACCACAGAAACGCCTAACGCCTCCATGGCGCGCACACGTCGTGGCGCCTTCCTTCACGTGCGAAGCGCCTTTCCCAAGGCGCAGGTCCACTTGCACATGGTGTAGGGGTCCCCTGCACTATTTCCACACACCCTTCCCACTTTTGGGTCGAGTTTGGTGATGGGGTGTGACGAGGTTCGAAACCTGTCCGCGGACCTACAGTCAGAATTTTGACAAAGTCCCCGAGTAACAAAACGTACTACTGAGTTTCGGACGTCGAGCCATGATTTTGGCTGTCCCCCACTAACAACCCGCACTACTGGATCCGGTGGATGATCCACCTGATCAGGTGGATTATCCACCGGACGCCTCGGCAGGCCTTCTGGAGCAAGTTCTCCAGATGGTATTTTTGTTACTCAATCCGGTCGATTATCCACCGGATTTCGAGTCGCAGCCGGCTCCCAGAGTCGCTGCGCACACCCCAATTTTGGAAGACCCTATCTCCCTCGATACTTGTCCGATTCCGGTGAAACAACTTCCTCCGGATTCAGCGACTTGTCAAATTTAAGGGGCAATCATCTGTTTAAGGATCTGAGTAATTTTCAAGTCTCCACGTGTAACGAATTGGTACGGGAAGCTTGGCCCATTGGGCCAAAACCGCGGTGATTGAGGGTCTCCGACCCTCAATCCATCCCGTCCAATCGCCCACAGTCCAGGACCCGTTCAAGCCATGAGGAGAAGCCGGCCCGCGCTACACTCCTCCCACCTAGGAGTGGACCCGCCTCGGCGTCCACAGAGGGACTCGAACCCTGGCGCTTTGATACCAATGTAACAAATTGGTACGGGAAGCTTGGCCCATTGGGCAAAAACCGCGGTGATTAAGGGTCTCCGACCCTCAATCCATCCCGTCCAATCGTCCACAGTCCAGGACCCGTTCAAGCCATGAGGAGAAGCCGGCTCGCGCTACACCAGGTCCACCGGAGCGGAGTTTCCAATTTATGGCGGCTCGTCGGCGCCTCCCGGCACCGCACTTGGGCATGCGGAGGGGCAATTTTTCAACATTCTCCCCCTTGCACCTACCATGCCCGCTGCTCCAGCTTGCTCTTACTCATCTTCTGCTGCGCGCTCCAGCCCATCATAGCTGGTCATCCCAAGCCCGGCCACGCTCATCGCGTGCCGGTCCGCGGGTTGTGCTTTGGTCAAGCAATCCGCAAGCATGCTGTGTGCTGCAGTGCTGCAGCACCACCTGCCCCTTCTCGACCATGTCCCGTGCGTACTGGTAACGCATGTCGATGTGCTTCTTCGTCTTGTACTGAGTTGGGTTGTTGGTCAGCGAGATGGAGCCGGTGTTTTCCTCCTGCACCACCGTTGGCTCCTGCTGCGGCATGCCCAGCTTCCCTAGTAACCTGCGGAGCCACACCGCCTCTTTGACCGCCTCGGCCAGCGCGATGTACCCTGCTTCCACTGTGCAGGTGGCGACGTAGTCTTGCTTCCTGCTGCACCACGAGACCGCTGCACCAGCAAGGAAGAACACGTAGCCTGATGTGGAGTTCCGCTTGTCCACATCGCCAGCGTAGTCTGCATCGGTGTAGCAGACCAGGCCCAAAGGGTCCGTCCGCCCTTTGTCGTCTAACCTCAGGCGCACGTGCCGCGTTGCCTGCGGGTAGCGGAGGATGCGCTTGACCGCCTGCCAGTGTAGTGGCCCTGGATCAGCCACGTACCTACTCACTTGGCCCACCGCGTAGGCCAGGTCCGGTCGAGTCGCCACCATGGCGTACATAAGGCTGCCCACCGCTGATTGGTAGGGTACCCCTGCCATATCCTCTCACTCTTCTTTTGTTTGCGGCGCCATTGCCGCACTCAGTTTACAGGTCGTGGAGATAGGACTGCACATTGGTTTGCAGTCCTCCATGCCGTACCGCTTCAGTACCTCGGCCACGTATTTGGCCTGTCCCAGCTCAAGCGTGTGCGCCCTCCGGTTCCGCGTCATGCTCACCCCAAGGTAGAACTCCAGCTCCCCCATGTCCGACATCTGGAACCTGCTGCTCACCTACTCTTTCAGTTGCTGCAGGCTCGGCAGGTCAGAGGAGCACAAGATCAGATCGTCCACGTAGAGTGCGACAATCTGATGGAGCTTTTTGTTGCGTTGCACGTACATGCTGTGATCTGCCTCACAGCGCTTGAAGCCGATTTGCGCCATGAAGCTGTCCATCTGTTTTTTTACCAGCATCGGGGCGATTGTTTTAGCCCGTACAAGGACTTCCGCAGCTTGCACACCTTGCCCTCCGGCGCCTCCACTCCCTCCGGCACCTCCATGTAGATTTCTTTGTCTATGATGACGTTGAGGAAGGCCGTCTTTACGTCCATTTGGTGGAGCTCCATGTCCTTCGCGGCTGCCACCGCAAGGATCGTCCGGATGCTTGTGAACTTGGTGACGGGGGCGAACATCTCATCGTAGTGCTCGCCCTTACGCTGTGCGTACCCCTCTGCCACGAGCCGCGCCTTGTACTTGTCAACCACACCTTCCTTTGTGAACTTGGTCTTGAAGACCCACTTGGAGCCGATGACCTTGGCGTCTTTTGGCCTGTCAACCAGCTGCCACGTGTCATTTTCAGCAATGGACGCCAACTCCGACTTGATGGCGGCGTCCCACTCCTTCCCCTCGGGCTGTGCAAGTGCCTCTTGCACAGTCGTCGGTTCCGTTGATGCAGCCAGCATGCATCGCGTCATGCCGATCCATCGACCAGTGCCTACGTCAAAACGCTTCCTCGCTCTCCGCTGCCTCCCGCTGCGGCGCGATAGTCATGGCTGCGTCTCGTCACTCTGCTGCGATCTTTCCGACTTAGCCCGCTCCGGTGAACCATCAACCGGACGGGCGGCGTGTCCGGAGTATTTTTCTCCGACACCCGACGCGGACTCTGCCGGGAGTGCGCACTTCGGCACCCGCGGTGCCTCCTTCGACGGATCATTCCGCCGGATCTCCAGCCTAGCTGCATCGTCGTCGGAGTCCTCCGCGTCGGCTGCTGCTCTTGCTGCACCGCCGCGCTCTGATGCCGCATCATTGACCTCCACGTCCGCCGGCTCCTCCTCGTAGTCAAGGAGCTGGAACCACTCCCCCTGTTTTGGAGTGTTCCCGACGCTCATGTTGTTGGTGCTGCTGCTGAAGCTCTG
Source organism: Penium margaritaceum (assembly GCA_023375785.1). NCBI lineage: Eukaryota > Viridiplantae > Streptophyta > Zygnematophyceae > Desmidiales > Peniaceae > Penium > Penium margaritaceum. The sequence continues at coordinate 147,624 of SZWC01003604.1, forward strand.
CTGCTCGTCGACTCAACGTCATGGCTGCGGATGATCTCTTGCGTATGCGGGTCCCAGAGCCAGTACGCCTGTTGCGTGCTCTCTTAGCCGAGGAACAAGCACGGCTTCGCCCGTGGTTCCAGCTTGCTGTCGCGTCGTTGTGCCGCCTGCACCATCGCGTGCGCTTTGCACCCAAATACTTTCAGGTGAGCCACGTTTGGCTTGCGCCCACTCCAAACCTCCTGCGGCGTCTTCCAGCCACCCTTACCCTTCAGCACCGCTGTTGGGGTGAGGTTGATGGTGTAGCTCGCTGTACGCACAGCCTCCGCCCAGAACCCTCGCGGCAACCCCGCATCCACAAGCATGGACCGCACCATGTTGAGAAGCGTCTGGTTCGCCCGCTCCGCCACTCCGTTGGACTGTGGCGAGTACGGCGTAGTGGGTTCCCACTTGATGCCTTGCTGCTTCATCCACCTGCTGCAGCCCATGTACTCTCCGCCATTGTCGCTGCGTAGCGCTATGACCTTCCAGCCAGTCTGCCTCTCCACCGCTGTGACCTACTCCTTCAGCCGGTCCAGGACCTCACCTTTCCGCTTCATGAAGTACACATAGAGCTTCCTGCTGCAGTCGTCAATGAAGGTGAC
>SZWC01003604.1:148344-169225 GCA_023375785.1 Penium margaritaceum
TTCATCCACCCGCTGCAGCCCACGTACTCTCCGCCATTGTCGCTGCGTAGCGCTATGACCTTCCAGCCAGTCTGCCTCTCCACCGCTGTGACCTACTCCTTCAGCCGGTCCAGGACCTCACCTTTCCGCTTCATGAAGTACACATAGAGCTTCCTGCTGCAGTCGTCAATGAAGGTGACAAAGTATCTCAAGCCGCCGTTTGACGGAGTTTTGAACGGTCCACACACGTCGCTGTGCACGACCTCCAGCAGGTCCTTTGCGCGAGCCTCATTCTCGTTGAACGGCTTGCGCCGTGCCTTGCCCAAAATGCAAGGCTTGCACTTTTTGTGCGCTGTTGCATCTGTTGACGCGTCTGCTGCACCGTCGATGACGAGGCCCCGCACCATGTCGCGCTTCGCCATTTCCTTAACGGTTGCGGGCGCCGAATGCCCCAACCGTCGGTGCCAGAGCTCCAGATCAGCGCTTCCTCCCTTGGCCATGTTGACGACGCGCTCCTGCGAGTCTGCTGCGTCCGATGCTGCGAGGACCACCTTGATCTCCACGATGTAGAGACCGCCCTCGCGGTTTGCCTCCAGCACGACCTCGCCGTCGCCGTCAATGCGCACCACTGCGCCTTTCCTGCGAAAGAGCACCTCATATCCTTTGTCCGTCAAGCGGCTAACATTCAGGATGTCAGCCAGGCCGGGGACGTGCTGCACATCACGGATTGTGCACAGCTCCTTCTTACCGCCCACTACGACTTCCACCTCCACGTCGCCTTGGCCGGCCGCCGGCTCGACTTTGTCGTTCACGAGCACCATCGACTTGGAGGACTTCTCGTAGGTGACGAACCCCACCTTCTCGACTTGGGTGTGCTCCTCGGCCCCGGAATCCAGGCACCGCCTGTTGGCCTTCTTGAGGAAGTGATTCTTGTTGCCGTTGAGGAACGACCTGCCCTTGCTGTTTTTGCCGCCGGTCTTCGCCTCCTCCGGGCACTCACGGGCCCAATGGCCCTCATTGCCGCAATTGCGGCACGCACCTTTCTTGGCGCCCTTCTTGCCGCCGCCCTTTCCGCCGCTTCCTTTGCCCCCGTTTCCACCACCACGCATTTTGGTGACGAGGGCTGATGAGGAAGATGAGGACTCTCCGCAGCTCCGGCGCTACGCCTCGTTGCGGATATACTCTGCGACCGCACCATAGGTGAGCTTGTCCTCCGCCCATCCTCCGAGGACGGTGATGAGTGGGTCCCAACTGTCAGGTAGGGCCATGAGGAGGGCCATCGCCTGCAGCTGCGTGTCGATCTTCCACCCCACGTCATTACATTGCAAGGCGAGCGACTCGATCTGCTGCATGGCGGAGATGACATCATCTCCCTCCTCGATTCTCACTGTGAGGAGTCGCTTCATCGCGAAGATTTTGTTCGCGAGTGACTTGGATTGATGGATGGAGCAGAGTTTTTGCAAAGCTTTGGCTGCCAGCTTGTAGCCCTGGAAGTAGCCCCACTGCGACTCGGCCGTCCCGGACATCAGCAGCATGAGCGCCTCCATGTTCTTCTTTACGAAGGCCTCCTTCTGCGCTTCCGTCGCCGTCACTTGGTCGAGGACTTCCGTTCCCATCATGACCTCAAACAGCCCCTTTTGCGCGAGGTGCAAATCAAAGTGCCACCTCCATAGCCCAAAGCCTGGGCCGCCCGCATATTTCTGGATGGGCTGCGTCTCCTTCTGCACCATGTGCGCAGCTGCTACTCCGGCGGGTTCTCAGAACTTCACGACGATGTCCAAGATGACGATCCCGTGCGCTGCGGAAGACGTGAACGTTGGAGGCTATCAGACATGTGAGCCCATAACACTTTGTCAGGATGGAATCCGTGTGGTGCGGTCCCGAAGTTTGTCTGATCATCTCTAGTGGTTCACGTCTACTGTTTTGGGCAAATCGGAGATTGAGCGTGAGCTTTCTGGTCACCTCACGCTATGTGCGCAGGAATTTAGAGACAGTCAGTTTGCGAAGGGAATAACGTCATTTTGCATGATCTTTTTTAACATAGACATGATCAAAACATTTATAGGGCTAGTCATGAGCTTTCCAACGCACCAAACCGCGCGCGATTTGGCCAAGCGTAGCTCAAGTTATGCTTGTCAAAGCGCAGGTCTCACCCACCACAGAAACGCCTAACGCTTCCATGGCGCGCACACGCCATGGCGCCTTCCTTCACGTGTGAAGCGCCTCTCCCAAGGCGCAGGTCCACTTGCACATGGTGTAGGGGTCCCCTGCACTGTTTCCACGCACCCTACCCACTTTTGGGTCGAGTTTGGTGATGGGGTGTGACGAGGTTCAAAACCTGTCCGCGGACCTGCAGTCAGAATTTTGACCAAGTCCCCGAGTAACAAAACGTACTACTGAGTTTCGGACGTCGAGCCATGATTTTGGCGAAGTCCCCCAGTAACAACCCGCACTACTGGATCCGGTGGATGATCCACCTGATCAGGTGGATTATCCACCGGACGCCTCGGCAGGCCTTCCGGAGCAATTTCTCCAGATGGTATTTTTGTTACTCAATCCGGTCGATTATCCACCGGATTTCGAGTCGCAGCCGGCTCCCAGAGTCGCTGCGCACACCCCACTTTTGGAAGGTCATATCTCCCTCGATACTTGTTCGATTCCGGTGAAACAACTTCCTCCGGATTCAGCCAATCGTCAATGTTAAGGGGCAATCATCCATTGTAGGATCGGAGCATTTTTCCAGTCCCCAGGTCCACCGGAGCAGAGTTTCCAATTTCTGGCGGCTCGTCGGCGCCTCGTGGCGCCACACCTGGGCATGAGGAGGGGCGATTTTTCAACATCCTCTGCTTGTGCCAGGTGGTTCCATCAAATTATCCTAGCAAGCTTCTATCATTCATGATGATTTCAAGCTACCACTTCCAGAGAGAAGATCCATTTCCATCAAAATTGAGGATGGGAGAATGGGTCCCTAGTTCCCTTTCCCAACAGTTTCACAACTACAAATTCTACTGCTATTTTACCTGTTGTTGATGCTGATGCTCTTGTGTTTTAGGTCACCAATTGTCAACAGACGCAACTGCTTGACCTGTTCATATTGGTTGTCACAAGCAGATGTAGCTTGATGTAGGCTGATGTAGGCTGATGTCAGTTCTCAAGAAGGAGAGGTGTAGGTGCTGGTGTAAAGCTGCACCCCAAAGGAGCACAATGAATATCTCCAAAAAACGTTTCAAGATTTTCCAAAGAGATAAAGTCTAGAGAAAAATCTCAAAGTAAAACTTCATCCACCGTTGGATCAAGGTTTTTAGCCACATCATTGCTGGCGATCGAATAACCATGGACCCAAAGAAAGTGGAGGAAATCACTCTTTCCAAGGCTGACCAACATTTAAGAAATCCATGTATTTTTGGAATTCTGCAACTACTACCATCGATTTGAAAAGGAATATGCTCAGTGGCAGTGCCTCTCTCTGATCTCACTCAAAAAATTTGCAAGTGGATTTTGGGAGAGAGCAGATAAGAATCCCTTAACTCTTTGAGAAACACTCTAACCTCAGCATCAACCATACTACTGGGGTATCCCACCGTGGACTACATCATGGCCATCGACACATCTAAATGAGAATTTAGAGCCATTCTCCCACAAGAAAATTGCAATGGAGAACAACCGGTTGTATACAGGCCAGAGCTGATCTACATGGAGCATGAAAAAGAAATGTTGGTGGTTGTGCACACATTCAAGACATGGCAATGCTCATTGGAATTTAGATGATCTGTCATAATAGCCACCACGTACTCAAATATATTAAGACTCATCCAAATCTGAGCAATCAACAAATTCGATGGATGGAGTTCCTCAAGTCCAACTTCGACAATGACATCGAGTTGTGATCTGGGAAAACAAGTCCGCCGCACGGTCTCAGTGGAAGACAATGAGTAGTGGCCAAGATCAGTAGTTTCTTGTTGATCAAGACCTGTAACTCATAAAATTGTTCGTGAGGGGTTGAGATGAGTTTGTCCAGCATGACAAAAACAAAAATTGGGTGGAAGAACCCGACTGGAGATTGAGATTCACTCACCAAGTTGTTATACCTCCAGATGAGGAATTACAAAGGATACTATTGTTGAGAGGTGCAATTACTGCGCTGGTGCTAAGATCCAAGGTGGTGAAGACGGCACTGCAATCGGATCACTGTACGGGAAGATACGAATTTCTTTGTAAATTCCTGGGTCCACTACGTGCTGGGAATCTTCACCTGTACAGGCAAGATAAATTCTGGCAACCAGCCCTGAAGCCGCCTAAAGAGGCCTGGTGTGAAATATAAAGTGTTGGCATGTGCAAGGGGGTTGCACATGTCCCTAGCTAGCTCTAAGAAGGAGGGGAACTACTCTCTTTGCAGTACTGCGCAGCTACCCTGGTCAGGGAACATTGCAGCTGACTGGGTAGGTGACATGCACCTTGATCATGAAGCCTACACTACATCAGCATCCCCATGTGAGGATCCTAGGCTAGTCAATCTGCATGAGCCATTCAAAGGAAAGATTCAGGAGATACCTCATTGACGGCGCTAATGCTTCATCATGGCTAGATCGGCGGCTGTGAGAGGAAGGCCTGCAGAGCAATCAACCTCCTGGGGAAGCTGCACCTGATCACCTGGCAAAGCTTTCTCAAGGAGGAAGCTTCTCCCTGGACCTGCTGAGGTGCCAGTAACAAAAAGAGTACTACAAGAAGCTTCTCCTGAAGGAATTTTCTCCTAATCAGGACACAAGAGGCAGTAGACCTGAAGCACATAAAGGAACCTTCTCCTTCAGGTGGTCAACTTGCCAGATTTTCAGGTATAAAAGGAGAAGCTCCTCTCAGTTCAGATCTATCTCAACATTCTACAAGCATTCAGCTCTGCTCAAGCCTCTGACTCTGGAGCACAAGACCAAGACTCTACTGGAGATCCCTCCAAGGTCCCTATAAGCCTGGCAAGGCCTGCCAACCTGGGTGGAGGCTACCCTGGAGGCCAGTCAACCCGGAGACTATGCCAAGACCCCTGCAACGACGGCCGACAAGGCCTAGCAAGGCATTTCCCCTCTGTGGGCCAGGAGTTGTGCTAGCCTAGTGTGCTTAGATTTTCCATGTACCATATCTGTACCTTGTATCAATCAAGATTTCAGTCCAAAGTTCCCAACCCTGCTATTGTACAAGCTACGTTGTTGATCACTCAAAGATCCTACCAGAAAGGGTCCTAGCCCTTGCTGTCTGTCTCAGAAAATCAACATGGTATCAGAGCACTAGGTGGTGCTCTCAGCAGTTTGTAGTAGTAGTAGTAGCAGATTACGTTGGTGGTGGAGACGTTCTCCACCAGCCTTGTACAAGTGCTGAGCCAGAGGTGGAGTTGGCACCACTTCACGCGCGTGAGCGGCGTTCCACCTGCACAGAAGCACGAGCAACATGGAAGAGGAGAATTCTCAGTCATCTTCTCCTACACTTGATGATCAATCCATTTTGCATGGCATACGCACGGGCCAAGAGCAGGGGCGCCATGTCACAAACCACGCACAGTACCAAGCTATAGAGGTGTAACGCTTGGCTGAGGAGGAGTAATATATGGCACAACAAGAAGCCGCAACACATCAAGCTATGGAGCAAGAGAGGGAGGCGCTGAGGCAGCAGATTGATGCTCAAGAGCTCCTACGTCATCAGGAGCATCTTTACCATGCAGCTTAAGCATCGCAGACGCAACAGCTACAATAGTCACATGCCGCTCAAGTAGCCCAAATCACACAACTTCAGCAGCAGCTGGCATGGGCCCACCAACAACAGCTTTAAGAGCAGCAATTTTAGTAGTAGCAGTAACAACAATAGTAGATGCAGTAGCAACAGGGTTCACAAGGATCGTCTGCACATCTGCCTCAAGAAAGCCCTCCTCTGATTGTACAACCAGCCATGACTCCACAGGTGCAGCTGGCTGCACCACCACAAGGAGGCATGCCACAACCGTTTGTGGCTCAACAGCCACAACCTACTCCGATGGTACCACCCATGTCACAATTCCTGCAGATGTACTAAGCACAAGTGCCACAGCCCTTTGCGGCGCAACCAACACCAGTCCATTTGGGAGCAGCAGGACCACCACATGTGGCACAACCTGCGGTACAAAGCTTTGTGCCAGTATCACAAGCGACTGCACAGGGCAAGTCGTATCAAGGCCTGGAGGACGGTGTGTTCCAAACAGTAACCTCATTACATCTGCACAAGATCAAGGTAGAAAAATTTGACGGCAAGAACCTTCTACACTGGGCGCACAAGTTCAAACCCAGATACATGACATTTGGAAGTTCTACAATGACTACTACACGCCTCTCTCCCCAGGCTCGTTGTCTAGCGTGGTTGTTGAGTATAACTACTTCACCCAAGCTGCTTTCATGGTGCTGGAAGACCATCTGACTTCTCGCATCTAGCAAGCCATACAGATGCACAAGGAAACTTTTGAGCCAGCTCGCCAAGCCTGGTCCTACCTGCTAAGGACCTACATATCTGGCGAATCAACCTTCAAATGTCACCTCCTGACAGAACTGTCGCACATCAACCTCAACAACTTTGACAGCATTGAGTCCTACATTAACAAAGCAAAGTCACTTTGAGATCAGCTCGTAGTGAAAAATGCTCCGGTCTCAAAGCCTGTGTTCGTGACCTTTCTCCTCAACGGACTGACAAGGGACTGGGACGACGTGAGGAAGGTACTAAAATTCTAGCATGAAGTGGAGCTTACAGAAGCATATGTCTACAAGATGCTTCTGACAGAGCAACGTGACCAACAACTGAAAACAGAGAAGGAGAGGATCCTCAGCAATGCAACTTACCAAGGTGTGAGTGCAGCAGTGTCCAGTACTTAGCCCTTGCAGAACAGCCAGTCCACGAGGAACTCTGCGTCCACCTAGTCGTCCGCTCACTCCGGACCAAACGCCAGCATCTGTAGTGTGCACGGCCAGAATGTAGGGTCACGACCTGCAGTTGAGTGCCATTATTGTAAGACAATTGGACACATGAAGTGGGAATACAAAAAAAGGATGCGGGATAAGAAGCAAACAAGGTGACATCAACGTTACAGAGCGAACAACTCAGAAGGAAAGGGGGAGAATATGGCAGCTGGTAGTAAGCAGAAGCAGCCAAAGAGAGGCAAGAACAAAGAGACCAAGAAGTAGGATGGAGGCAAGGAGAAGCAGTTTGACTACACAGGGTCGGTCTTCCAGCTCTCAACCAAGCAGAATGATGAGCTGGTTCGCTCCACCAACGTGTAGTACCTTGACAGTGGGTGCACTTCGCACATCACCCATGACAAGACTTGCCTCCACGAGCTAGAATCCTGCTCCAAAGGCTTCGTCACGGTGGAAAACAAGCGACAGGTGCCTGTTTTGGCAAAGGAAAGATGACAGTACCTGAGCACAATGGTGCTCAAGTGAAGTTTGCAGATGTGTTGTACATACTTGACATCGTGGTGAACCTCCTCTCATTAGGGCAGCTGATGAAGAGGGGCGCACGAATCGTCAGTAGCGGACAACATGTGAACCTTAAGAGCTGTGAAGGTGAGACCTTGACATAAGGTCGCCTTCTTCTGCACGACATGATTGCGCTGGATTTTGAAGCACCAGCTCCAACAAAAGGGCCAGATACGCCCTTCGTAGAAGCTAATCTCCACCAGGTTTTCTGGCACATACCTGAGTTTATGGCACAAATGGCCCGGCCACATCAACAACCAAACAGTACAGACAATGTAGAAGCACGAGTAGGTCAACAGTCTGGATATCAAAGAAAGCGGTAGTAAGGATGCAGCAGAGCCTTGTGAAGACTGTGTGCGGGAAAAAACTACCACGACAGATGTTTCCTATGGCAACAAAGTACAATATCAACCAGAAGTTGAAGCTGGTCCAGACCAATATATGTGGACCTTTACCAACGGCCACAGTCTACGGAGGACATCGGTATTTTCTGCTCTTTGTTGATGATGCCACAAGGGTGGTGTGGAGCTATCCTCTAAGCACAAGAGACGAAACTCTAGCATACTTCTTCAAGTGGCTTGCGATGGCCGAAAGGCAAAGCAACAGGAAACTATAGGTTCTACGTTCAGACGGAGCTGGCGAGTATACAAGCACAGAGTTTGCCACTCAAGTGGAGGACCTTGGCATCGTGTAGTAGTTCTCCACGCCATACACCTCACAGCAGAATGGCGTAGTAGAGAGAGCAAATTTCCCGATGCAAGAGACGCTCAATTTGATGATTCTTGGTGCATAACTCGACAACTTGTGGTGGCCATTTGCACTCCGGCAAGCGGTTTGGGTATGCAACCGCGTGCCACACGTGTCACTACCGAGCATGACGCCCTTCCAGGCATGGCACGATGCCAAACCTGACATCTCCATGCTACACAGCTTTGGGTGCATGGTCCTCCTGCATGTCCCAAAGAAACATCGACGGAAGCTAGCGGACAAAGCAACATGGGAAGTCTTCCTCGGACAAAGCCCTAACATGAAGGGGTGGGAGTTTCATGATGTGGACTCCTATCGAATCATCACCAGCAAAGACGCCATATTCAGTGAGAACCTGACACGCTCCACTTGGGAGGCTAAGCAATAAAATGAGCATGCTCTACTCCAGACTTTCTACGACTCCTACACAGAGACGCTAGAGGAAAGAGAAGTTGACAGTGTACCACTCACCCTTCTTGGTCTGGATAAGACGGATCAGCAGCCGGTGGCCTTGGGTGTGGCCCTTGACACTCACCAGGTTAAATGCATCACCACTAATCATGAAGCGCTCAAAGTACCTCATAACAAAACTAAAGTCGTGGGAGTGAAGGATGGTGTGCATACGGCGAGAAAACCTCATGATCGAGGTGCTGGACATCCGGGATGCCTCACGCATCTTATGCAACAAAGTTGCAACAAGAAGAAGAGGAGGAGATCAATGAGGCAAATCTGGCTATCACAGCCTGATCCATCTACAAAGAGGCGGATGATGTCCTGGCAGACTTCACCACCACGCATATTGCAGCTCTCGTCTCAATGAGCACACCTCCTCCAGAGCCAAAGACTTTGAGAGAAGCACTGTAGGGTGAGCATGCTGCAGAATAGAGATCAGCACTTGATGCAAAATACCAGAGTCTCATGGATCAAGGGACGTGGGAGCTCACGGAGCTTCTATCTGGGTCTCGACCAGTGGGAGTGAAGTGGGTGTTTTGCGTCAAAACAAAAGTTGATGGGAGCATTGACAAGTTCAAGGCTTGCCTCGTGGAAAAGGGGTTCACGCAATTGGAAAGACTTCTTCAACACCTACGCTCCCATGAGCCGCTATACCACTGCGCGCATCATGCTGGTAGTTGCAGCCGTGATAGATTACGAGTTGCAGCAGCTCGATGTAAAAAATGCCTTTCTACATGGTGAGATGGATACAACCATCTACATGAAGCAACCAGAGGACTACGACGACGGTAGTGGAAGAGTGTACACACTGGTGAAGAGTTTGTATGGACTGAAGCAAAGCCCCTTACTTTGGTACAGGAAGCTGCAAGCAGTGCTAGAATCTCTAGATTTTGAGCCGTCAACAAACGACGACTACCTCTTTCTACATCGGACATCACTAAACACGAAGCTAGACTGTTACGTGCTGGTCTACGTCGACGACATTCTCATCATTGGTCCGTCGGCAGAGTTCATCAAAGCAACAGCAGCCGCCATGGCACAAGAGGTCAACGTGACGCTCATGCCCAACTTTGAGTTCTACCTAGGCATGAACATCAAATAGGATCGTAAAACGCATACACTTCACTTGATCTTGCAGACCTACGCTCGAAAAGTCAGTGAGCCTTAACATTCCTGACCGACACAAACCAATACCTCTATCACAACATCAGTTTACTCATCAGGAACAGCAGGGGAGGAGCGAGACCGATTATCGCGGAAGAGTCGGCTCGTTGATGCATGTAGCAAGTTGCACACGACCAGATTTGTAGTTCGTCGTAAGCAACCTGGCACAAGGCAACGAGATGCGTTCGGAGGGCGCGTGCAAGGAGCTAGACAGAGGTCTTGGTTACCTCAAAACAACAAGGGATGCACGTCTAATCTTTGGGACCAGAAATAGCATCGACCTCGAGTTCTACGTCGATGCCAATTTTGAGGGAACAAAGGAAGACTGTCGGAGCACGACAGGTTTTCTGTGCTTGCTCAGTGGAGGAGTAGTGTCCTGGACCAGCAAGGGAAAGAACCTTATCACATTCAGCTCCACAGAAGATGAGTACGTGGCAGCCACTGAAGCTACACATGAGGTTACATTTCTTCACAACCTCCTTGAGGACATCGGTTTTCCTCAAGTACAACCGACAAAAATAATCGTTGACAACAAGTCTACGATCGACCTCGCAAACTTGACAAAGTTCCAAGGCTGGACGAAGCACATTGACATACGTGGGTACTGGATTCGTTCAAAAGTCCGCAATGGCACGGTCTGTTGGGGGGAATCCACGGGATGTGGTCCCGGCGTTTGTCTAATCGTCTCTTGGTGGTTCACTTCCTCTGTTCTGGGCGAATCTGAGACCGAGCGTGAGCTTTCTCGTCGTCTCACGCTGTGAGTAAAAATTTAAAGACAGTTGGTTTGCAAAGGAAACAACGGCATATTGCTTTAGTTTTGTACATGGACATGATCACAACATTTATAGGGCTCGTCATGAGCTTTCCAGCGCACCAAACTGTGCGCAATTCAGCCAAGCGTAGCCCAAGTTACGCTTGTCAAAGCTCAGGTCTCACCCACCATAGAAGCCTGATGCCGCCACACGCCGTGGCGCCTTCCTTCACGTGCGAAGCACCTTTCCCAAAGCGCAGATCCCATTGCACGTGGTGTAGGGATTGCTTGTACTGTTTCAACGTACATCCCCACTTTTGGGTTGAGTTTGGTGATGAGTGTGACGAGGCTCGAAACCTGTCCGCGAACCTACAGTCAGAATTTTGACGAAGTCTCCGAGTAACAAAACATACTACTGAGTTTTGGAAGCCGAGCCAGGATTTTGGCGAAGTCCCTTAGTAACAAACTGCAGTACAGGATCACGTGGATTATCCACCAGACGCCTTGGCAGACCTTCCGGAGCAAAATCTCCAGATAGTACTTTTGTTACTCGGTCCGGTGGATTATCCACCGGATTTGGAGTCGCAGCCGGCTCCTAGAGCCGCTTCACACACCCCAACTTTGCAAGTCCATATCTCCCTCAATACTTGTCCAAATCTGGTGAAACTACCTCCAACGGATTTTGCGACTCGACAACTTTAAGGAGCAATCATTCATTTTAGGATCCGAGCAATCCTCCAGTCACCAGATCCACCAGCACAGAGTTTCCTCTTCCTGGCGGCTCGTCGGCGCCTCCCGGTACCGCACTTGGGCATGCAGAGGGGCAATTTTTCAACATTCTCCCCCTTGCACCTGCCATGCCCATATCTCGTGCTTGCTCTCACTCATCTTCCGCTGTGCCCTCTAGCCCATCATAGCTGGTCATCCCAAGTCTGGCCATGCTCATCGCGTGCCGGCCCGCGGGTTGCGCTTTGGTCAAGCAATCCGCAAGCATGTTGTACATGATGTAGTGCTGCAGCACCACCTTCCCCTTCTTGACCATGTCTCGTGCATAGTGGTAACACACGTCAATGTGCTTTGTCCTCCTATGCTCCGTCGGGTTGTTGGTCAGTGAGATGGAGCCGGTGTTGTCCTCTTGCACCATCGTTGGCTCCACCTGCGGTACGTCCAGCTCCCCCCAGCAACTTGCGGAGCCACACCGCCTCCTTGACCGCCTCGGCCAGCGCGGTGTACTCTACTTCTACTGTGGAGGTGGCAACGTAGTCCTGCTTCCTGCTGCACCATGAGACCACTGCACCAGCGAGGGAGAACACATAGCCGGATGTGGACTTCCGCTTGTCCACATCACCAGTGTAGTCTACATCCGTGTAGCAGAACAGACACAAGGGGTCCGCCCGCCCCTTGCCGTTGAACCTCAGGCACGTGTGCCGTGTCACCTGCAGGTTGCGGAGGATGCGCTTGACTGCCTGCGAGTGTAGTGGTCCTGGATCAGCCACATACCTGCTCACTTGGCCCAACGCGTAGGCCAGGTCCGGTCGAGTCGCCACCTTGGTGTACATGAGGCTGCCCATATCCTCCCGCTCGTCCTGATTGGTAGGGTACCCCTGCCAAATCCTCCCGCTCTTCTTTTGTTTGCAGTGACATTGCTGTTCTCAGTTCACAGGTCCTGGAGACAGGACTACACACTGGTTTGCAGTCCTCCATGTCGTACCGCTTTAGCACCTCGGCCACGTATTTGGCTTGCCCCAGCTCAAGCGTGCCCGTCCTCCGGTTGCGCGTTATGCTCACCCCCGAGGTAGGACTCCAGCTCCCCCATGTCTGACATGTGGAACCTACTACTCAGCTGCTCTTTCAACTGTTGTAGGCTTGGCAAGTCTGAGGAGCACAAGATCAGGTCATCCACATAGAGTGAAATGACATGTTGGAGCTTCTTGCTGCGCCGCACGTACACGCTGTGATCTACCTCACAACGCTTGAAGCCGAGTGAGACGACATCTGTTGGTACTAGCATCGGGGCAATTTTTTAGCCCGTAAAAGGACTTCCGCAGCTTGCACACCTTGCCCTCTGGTGCCTCCACCCCCTCTGACACCTCCATGTAAATTTCTTTGTCCATGATACCGTTAAGGAAGGCTATCTTTACGTCCATCTGATGGAGCTCCATGTCCTTCGCGGCTGCTACCGTAAGGATCGCCAAGATGCTTGTGAACTTGGCGACGGAGGCAAACGTCTCATCGTGGTGCTTGTCCTTCCGCTGTACATACCCCTTTGTCACTAGTCGCAGCTTGTACTTGTCCACCACACATTCTTTCGTGAATTTGGTCTTGAAGACCCACTCGAAGCCGATGGCCTTGGTGTCTTTTGGCCTGTCAACCAGCTCACACATGTCTTTTTCAATAATGGACGCCAACTCCAACTTGATAGCGGTATCCCACTGCTTCCCCTGGGGCCGCGCAAGCACCTCTTGCATGGTTGTCGGCTCTATTTCTGCAGCGAGCATGCACCGCGTCATGCCGATCCATCGACCAGTGCCTACGTCAAAACGCTTCCCCGCTCTCCGCTGCCTCCCGCTGCGACGCGGCAGTTTTGGTGGCGTCTCGTCACTCTGCAGTGATCCTTCCGACTCTGCCCGCTCCGGTGAATCATCAACCGGACGGCTCCCCGAGGATCTCTCCCGCTCCGGTGAACCATCAACCAGACGGGCGGCGCGTCCAGAGGATTTTTCTCCGACGCCCGACGCAAACTCCGCCGGGAGTGCGCGCTTCGGCACCCGTGGTGCTTCCTTCAATGGACCATTCCGCCGGATCTCCAGCCCAGCTGCATCGTCGTCAGAGTCCTCCGCGTTGGCTGCTGCACCTGCTGCACCGCCGCGCTCCGACGCCACATCATCGACCTCCACGTCAACCGGCTCCTCCTCGTAGTTGAGCTGGAACCACTCCCCCTGTTTTTGAGTGTTCCCAACACACATGTCGTTGCTGCTGCTACTGAAGTTCTGCTGCTCGTTAAACTTGACATCACAGCTGCGGATGATCTCTTGCGTGCGCGGGTCCCAGAGCCAGTACGCCTTTTGCGCACTCTCGTAGCCGAGGAACAAGCACGGCTTCGCCCGCGGTTCAGATTGCTGTCGCGTCGCTGCGCCTCCTGCACCATCGTGTGCGCCTTGCACCTGAACACCGTCACGTGTACCACGTTTGGCTTGCGCCCGCTCCAAACCTCCTGCGGCGTCTTCCAGCCACCCTTACCCTTCAGCACCGCTGTTGGAGTGAGGTTGATGGTGTAGCTCGCTATATGCACAGCCTTCGTCCTGAACCCTCGCGATAACCCCACATCCACAAGCATGGTCCGCACCATGTTGAGCAGCGTCTGGTTCGCCCGCTCCGCCACTCCATTGGATTATGATGAGTACGGCATAGTGGGTTCTCACTGAATGCCCTACTGCTTCATGCACCTGCTGCAGCCCACGTACTCTCCGCCATTGTCACTGCATAGCGTGCTGACCTTCTGGCCAGTCTGCGTCTCCACCGTTGCGACGTACTCCTTCAGGCAGCCCAGAACCTTGCCTTGCCACTTCATAAAGTACATGTAGATTTTTCTGCTGTAGTCGTCAATGAAGGTGACGAAGTATCTCATGCCACTTTTTGACGGTGTTTTGAATGGTCCACACACGTCACTGTGCACGACCTCAAGCAGGTCCTTTGCGTGAGCCTCATTCTCATTGAACGGCTTGCACCGCGCTTTGCCCAAAATGCAAGGCACGCACTTTTTATGAGCTGCTGCATCTGCTCTCGTGTCTGTTGCACCGTCGATGATGAGGCCGTGCACCATGCCGCGCTTTGCCATCTCCTTAACGGTTGTGGGCGCCGAGTGCCCCAACCATCGGTGCCAAAGCTCCAGATCACTGCTTCCTCCCTTGGCCATGTTGACGACGCGCTTCTGCGAGTCTGCTGCGTCCGATGGCGTGTGGACCACCTTGGTCTCCACGATGTAGAGATCACCCTCGCGTCTTACCTCTAGCACGACCTCGTCGTCGCCGTCAATGTGCACCACTGCGCGTGTCCTGCGGAAGAGTACCTTATACCCCTCATCCGTCAAGCGGCTGACACTCAAAATGTCAGCCAGGCCGGGGACGTGCTGCACATCACGGATTGTGCACAGCTCCTTCTTACCGCCCACCACAACTTCCACCTCCACGTCACCTTGGCCGGCCGCCGGCTCAACTTTGTTGTTCGCGACCACCATTGTCTTGGAGGACTTCTCGTAGGTGACGAACCCCACCTTCTCGACCTGGGTGTGCTCCTCGGCCCCGGAATCTTGAGGAAGACGAGGACTTCCCGCAGCTCCAGCGTTGCGCCTCGTTGCGGATGTACTCTGAAACCGCACCATAGGTGATCTTGTCCTCTGACCATCCTCCGAGAAGAATGACGAGAGGACCCCAGCTGTCAAGTAGGGCCATGATCAGGGCCATCGCCTGTAGCTGCGTGTCGATCTTCCATCCCACGTCGTTGCATTGTGAGGCAAGCGACTCGATCTACTACAAGGCGGAGATGACATCATCTCCCTCCTCGATTCTCACCATGAGGAGCCGCTTCATCGCAAAGATTTTATTCATGGTTTACTTGGATTGGTGGATGGCGCAGAGCCTTTGCCAAGCTTTGGCTGCCAGCTTGCAGCCTTGGAAATAGCCCCACTGCGACTTGGCTGTCTCGGACACCAGGAGCATGAGCGCCTCCGTGTTCTTTTTTTCAAAGGCCTGCTTCTCCGCATCCGCAGCTGTCGCCTCTGCAAGCACCTCCTTTCCCAACATGACGTCCAGCAGCCCCTTATGCATGAGGTGCAGCTCAAACTGCCACCTCCATGGCCCGAAGCTTGGGCCGTCCGCATACTTCAAAATGGGCTGCGTCTCCTTTTGGGCCATTTGCGCAGCTTCTACTCCGACGGGTTCTCACAACTTCATGGCGACGTCCAAGATGATGATCCCGTGGGCTGCGGAAGACCGGAACATTATTGGCTATCATACCTGTGGGCCCATAACCCTTTTTCAGGGGGAATCTATGGGATGCTGTCCGGAAATTTGTCTGATCGTCTCTTGGTGGTTCACTTCTTCTGTTTTGGGTGAATTTCAGACTGAGCGTGAGCTTTCTGGTCGCCTCATGCTCTGTGAGTAGGAATTTAGAGACAGAAAGTTTGCGAAGAGAATAACAACATTTTGCGTTCATTTTTGTACATGGAGTTGATCACAAAATTTACAGGGCTATTCATGAGCTTTCCAATGCACCAAACCCGTGCGCAATCCGGCCAAGCGTCACCCAAGTTACGCTTGCCAAAGCGCAAGTCTCACCTACCACAGAAGACTGACGCCGCCACACACCGTGTCGCTTACCTTCATGTGTGAAGCGCCTTTCCCAAGGCGCATATTCCATTGTACGTGGTGTAGGGGTTCCATGCACTTTTTCCATGCAACTCCTCCACTTTTGAGTCAAGTTTGGTGATGGGGTGTGAGGAGGTTTGAAACCTGTCCGCGGACCTGCAATCTGAATTTTTACGAAGTCCCGGAGTAACAAAATGTACTTCTGAGTTTTGGACGTCGAGCCAGGATTTTGGCGGTCCCTCAGTAACAAAGTGCAGTACAGGATCCGATGGATTATCCACCGGACGCCTCGTCAGACCTTCCGGAGAAAAATCTCCAGAGAGTACTTTGTTACTCGTTCAAGCCGATTATCCACCGGATTTCGAGTCGCAGCCGGCTCCCAGAGCTGCATCGCACACCCCAACTTTGGAAGGCCATATCTTCCTCGATACTTTTCCGATTCCAGTGAAACAACTTCTAAGGCATTCAGTGGCTCGTCAACTTTATGAGACAGTTTTTATTATAGGATCCGAGCAATCTTCGAGTTGCCATACCCGCCGCCGTGGAGTCTTCTCTTTCTGGCGGCTCGTCGGTGCCTCCCGGCGCCACACTTGGGCATGCGGAGGGGCAATTTTTCATCACAGTGGAACAAATGCATGTTCTTGGAACCAATCAAGCAGCCGAATTTCTGACCAAGAGCGTCCCAAAGGACATTTTCTACAGATGTATGGAGCAGTGTGGTCTCACCTCCAGCGCCCTCTTGTAGTATATGCGGAAGTGGCCAGGTGCTGAAGGGACGCGGAAATCGAACACATGAATCTCCGCCATGGTGCAAGCCTGTTTTTGCACACGAATATCATGTGCTTCATGGTGCAAGAGAAAACATCAACGGAAGCTAAATTCTTAGAGGTTGTGAGGTCGCAAGCAGAAGATTGTCACTGAACAAATTGACGTGGCTACCGTGGACCACGGGTTGGTGCGGGGCGATTTGCAAGACCGACTCCAAAAATTAAATCTTCAAGGAAGCAAGATTCTTTTCAGTGATCTTCATCTTATTACAACAGATCCATCAGCACCAAAACTACTTCAGCAAGTTGTAGAAGGGCAGCAGTCTGATACATAGCAGTATACGGCTCAGCTCTTGCTGCCATCAACAACAGTTTACGCTGAAGGATCTGCCGGCAAAACAGAATCCCTCACTATTACAGCAGGACCTGTCGCAATTGAAAAAAACTGCGGCGCAGTAAAAAACGGTCGAGACCTGAATCTTGACTTTGGAGGAAAAGACAAAAAGGGCTTGTCGCACAGGTGTGAGCAGCCAAAGCAGCTGGCGCAGCCCGTGCAGCTAGGGCAGCTGCATGGTCGGAACGACCATGACAAGGAGGAGGAGGAGACAAGCGATCGACAAAAAAAAGGAAATAAAGAAAAAAATGACCGAGCGAGCGAGCGGCCATTGAACTCGCTGCCGCGCGCTCAAGATCTTCGCTGCTGAAGTCAGCAAGCCAGGGGGAGCGAGAGGAGGGCCAGCTCGCTAAGTGTGGCCAGTTCGCGAGCAAGGACAACGGCGACGGCGGAGAACAGGACGAGGTCGGTGGCAGAGGAGACGAAAGCAGCGGCGAATGAGACAGAAACGATGATGGACATGAGACGGCGCAAGCGAAGAGAGGAGGCTGCACACAGTGCTCCTTAACTACGCGGAAGCCACAGCCTCACCCTCAAATCTCTGTCCCATGCAGATAGTTGCAGCAGAGCTGAACGGGACCTTTCTCCCTTGCGCGAAATCAGAGGACACGTCCCTGATTTGGTGGACGAGCATAAGACCGACCACCACCGACGATCTGACCAAGAACCAGTGTTCTAACTTGACAAATCGCGGACACCACTGACTGAAACAGGTATTGCAGCAGGAAACAAACAGTACAGCGGCTGTTACTGGTCCAAACAAGCAGCTCGCAACAGAAAACAACAGTGACTACCTCTACAGTCACCCAGGGAGCTTTTGTACTATACCAATGACTGGAAAGTCGACAGAGGACCCAGAAATTGTTTTTCTTGAAGATCCCCCCACTCAAGAGGTACAGGAAGGATGCAAAAAGGAGCCCGAGGGGTCAAACCAACATGCGCACCTTCAGCTCCATGAAGAACAACGAGAGTTGCTTTGCATGGAGCAAGCGAAACTTTTTTGGAGTGGCCCGAACTCGACCCAGAAATTTTCAGGTATTACAGCTTGCAGGAATCACTTGTCGGAAGTCCTAAAACAGGAAAGGAAGTGGCCCCGACACCAACTCCAGAGGAAAAAAAATTCCTTCGATAGCAAAAGCTGATATTGACAATTTTACAGATTTTCCACTCAGCGAGGAGGACACTTCGCTCCATTTCCTCGACAGAGATTTGTGGGAGTCGTTCGAGGAATTTTTCGGAGTGTGCAGGAGTAACATGGTTCAAACCACCAGCGTACCAATCGAGGGGGAGTGTTGAGAGGTGTGATTACTGTGCTGGTGCTAAGCTCCAAGGTGGTGAAGATGGCACTGCAATCGGAGCACTGTACGGGAAGATACAGATTTTTTGGTAAACTCCCGGGTCCACTACCTGCTGGGAATCTTCACGTGTACAAGCCAGATAAATTCTTGCAACCAGCCCTGAAGCCGCCTAAAGGGGCCTGGTGTGTAATATAAAGTGCTGGCATGTGCAAGGGGGTTGCGCATGCCCCTAGCTAGCTCTAGGAAAGAGGGGAGCTACTCTCTGCGCAATACTGCATAACTACCCAGGTCAGGGGACATTGCAGCTGACTGGACAGGTGACATGCACCCTGGTCATGAAGCCTACACTGCATCAGCATCCCCATGCGAGGAGCCTGGGCTAGTCAATTTGCATGAGCCAGTCAAAGGCAAGCTTCAGGAGACACCTGATCGGCGGCCCTGATGCTTCATCATGGCTAGATTGGAGGCCGTCAAAGGAAGGCCTGCAGAGTAAGAAACCTCCTGGAGAAGCTGCACCTGATCACCAGGCGAAGCTTCCTCAAGGAGGAAGCTTCTCCCTGGACCTACTGAGGTGCCAGTAACAAACCCAATAGTAGAAGAAGCTTCTCCTAAAGGAAGTTTCTCCTAATCAGGGCACAAGAGGCAGCAGACCTGAAGCACCTGAAGGAATCTTCTCCTTCAGGTGGTCAACTTGCCAGAACTGCGGGTATAAAAGGGGAAGCTCCTCTTAGTTCAGATCTATCTCATTATTCTGCAAGCATTCAGCTCTGCTCAAGCCTCTGGCTCTGGAGTACAAGACCAAGACTTTGCTGGAGATCCCTCCAAGGCCCCTATAAGCCTGGCAAGGCCTACCAGCCTGGGTGGAGGCTACCCTGGAGGCCAGTCAACCTGGATACTACGCCAAGAGTCTTGCCACGACAGCCTAGAAGGCATAGCAAGACGTTGCCCCTCTGTGGGCCAGGAGCTGTGCTAGCCTAGTGTGCTTAGATTTTCCATGTACGATACCTGTACTTTATATCCATCAAGATTTCAGTCCAAAGTTTCTAACCCTTGCCCTGCAATTGTACAAGCTACGTTGCTGGTCACCCAAAGATCCTACCAGAAAGGGTCATAGCCATTGCTGTCTCTCTCAGAAAATCAACAACTATTAGAGGAGTACCATGACACCGATCCACATGGACATTTTGGTGAGGACAAGACAATCAAAGTACTGGCAAGATTCTACAGGTGGGACCACACACAGACTTATGTGGGAGCATTATGCAATTCATGCGATGCTTGTCAGCACAAAAAACCAAGTTTCATGAGGCCACAGGACCACTACAACCACTCCCCGTTCCAACAAATCCATGGTTCGAATCAGCATGGACCTCATGACGGGACTTCTTGCCAAGCCAGAGGGTTATGATGCCATCCTCATGGTTGTAAATAGGTTTTCAAGAATGTGCGAATTCATTCCAATGACGACCACCATCACCATTGAGGAAACATCATGGTTATTTTTAAACCACATCGTGCGGTTGCATGGAGCACCATGTACCATAATCAACAACAGAGATAGCCGCTTCACTAGCCATTTTTGGCATGAAAAAATGATGTTTTTTAGCTGTCAGATCTAGCTATTAACGGTGTTCCATGATCAAACCAACTGGTAAACCAAGAGGACCAATCAAATCCTTGAACAACTTATCTGCAACTTATGTGAGCCAAACATGACTGATTGGGTGGAAAACTACCAACACAACATCCATCGCCACAACTTCTCTAGCGCCTGAAAGGAAATACGGTAGAACCACGCAAAGACACAGGCGGCGATGAAGCCAGAAGCTGACCAATGATGAAATTTCCAGTTCTGGTGATTGTTCCCTTCTCAGCTTGGTGAACATCAAAATACATGGACAAGACTTTGCGCTCAAGCCCAAACCCTGATGCTTGGGACCGTTTGAGATGAAGCAAATGTAAATCCCAGTTGCCGCTTGAATTTTCTGCCCGGAAAGTATGGCAATTTATCCGGCCTTCCATGTCAGCAAGTTGAAAGACTACCCAGACCTCAGTAAGAGATTCCCTAGCGGAGATATTGCTCCTCTACGAGGTATGGTTAATCGTGCCACTTTTATGCACTACGTTGTCTATGTATACTACATGTAGGATGTTGTAGCTTCCTCGAAGCTTTCATAAGTGTGTACACCTCTTTGTACACTCTTAGACAAGTGAATGACTGACACCCCCTTTAAATTATTTAGATTTTGTTCCATAAACATAATCCTTCTCATTTCTATTTACATATGCTTTAGTTGATCTTGAATTGGATACTTCTGTTCCTAAACGTAATATTGGTCATTTTTGTCTATACTATCATTTGACGAAACATACTGATGACCTATTGTATTCGTACATCATTCGGAAGAGCATGGCCACGTTATTCGCTCAAGGCTTTTAATGTCGGTGGCGGACTCACCCTGCCTCCCCCCCCCCCCC
>SZWC01003604.1:169295-179969 GCA_023375785.1 Penium margaritaceum
CCCCCCCCCCCCCCCCACCCCCCCATGACCTTGTGTGGAATGGGGGCATTTAGCGGGTACTCTATTGTACGAATGTAAAAATTATTACACAACTAAGACTCTTTTGACTTTGGAGAGGAGGGAGGCATCGATAACTGCTTCACCCTCTAAACTCAACAGGTGTATCGGGGGAGAATAGGGGTAGTCTATGTCATGTACGCAATAAAAATACTAGTGTACGAAACCATTCAAAACCATCTCCCTATTCCATACGATGTCAAGGACGGGGGGTCAAGTTTCGATACCCTCCGCCCCCCCTCCAACACCATGAATGTATCGGGGGTGGGAAGCGGGTGGTGTATCGTAAGTATGCACAAAAAAACCACTAGTGTAGCTACACAATTTTGTACTAAATTTGTTACTTGTCGGATACACTTTCCAGAAAACTCCCCCAATTCATTTTTATGTCGGGGGGGGGGGGGGGGGGGGGGGGGTGGAGCGTCGATATCCGGCCCCCCTCCCCCCAAAAGACTGCAGTGTATTGGGGGAGGGTCGCGGGTAGTATATCGTACGTACGCAAAACAAAGAACACAAGTGTATCGATACATAAGTGTACTACATATGTTACTTGTCGGATACACGATCCGAAACAAACCCCCGATTCACTTCGAGATCGGGGGGTAGGGCAGGATCGAGCGTCAATGCCCTCCCTCTCCTCCAAAACAGTGAGTGTATCGGGGGAGGGTAGCGGGTAGTGTATCGTGCGTAAGGAAAAATAGACAAACAAATGTATCGATACACTTGTGTACAATATAGGTTGCAGGTTAGATACACTATCCGAAACAAATTCTCCAATACACTTCAATGTCAAGGGGGAGGGAGGTTGAGCATCGATATGCCCCCCTCCCCCCCCCCCCAACACCACGATTGTTTCGGGGGTGGGTATCGGGCAGTGTATCTTAAGTACACAAAAAAAAAACATTAGTGTAACTATACACTTGTGTACTAAATATGTTACTTGTTGGATACACGATCTGAAACAATCCTCAGATTCACTTCTAGGTCGGGGGGGAGGGGGGGGGGGGATCGAGTGTCGATACCCTCTTCCCCCCCCTCCCAGAAACCGAGTGTATTGGGGGAGGGTATCGGGTAATGTATCATAAGTACTCAAAACTAAAACACAAGTGTATCGATACACTTGAGTACCATATAGGCTGCAGGATTGTATTGTACGTTCTCGGAGAAGAAAGCACAAGAGTATCGATACATTTGTGTATTTAATCGGTTCTCATAAAATACACTTTCTGATGCACTCCGCTAATATACTTTTGACTTCGAGGGGGGGTGGGGGGACAAGCCTTAACCCCGTTCCTTCGAAACCTCGACGTTGAACGACGTGATATGTGATTGGAACCGCCCCTCTCCAGCTACCGTCCCCTCGTCGAAAAAGACAAAATTCACCTTTGGATTGCCGCACGAGCAACAGTGGCAGAAAAAACTTGACTGGCGCTCTCGCGCCAGGCTCTCGCTGTTGCTTGATCGGTTATCTACCCCACTTCACGCAGAAATGACATGCGTTAGGCATAAACGTCTTTCATTACGATATACGACAACTAAAATATTACAGAACTAACACAGAAGACTCCTTTGGTCACAAACTATTCCACATTAGGTCAAAATAAAACTAAAATATTTTCAATAAAGGAGTGCTCTTTTCTGTTTCATTAAAAGTGTGGAAATAATTCAATACTCGTATAAGTTAAATGAATATTCCAAAACGATGTACACAAATGAATGTACGTATGATACACATGCAAGAAAATTCCAATAAACATTGCTCTTTTTCTCGAACTCATTCTAGGAAGGTTCTTTGTCATATAATCTATTCTTTTACACAAGTCAGGTTGTGTATGGATTTGGAGTGATTAAGCATAAGTGTCCTCTACCTCCATCCAAGTGGAAGGGGACATGGAGTACGTGATAAAAGACATCCTCAGACATGGAAAAAAAGGACAAATGTTTCTTGTTCAGTGGTACTGCTATGACGTAACGCACAACAGCCGGGAACCCTATGACAACCTTGGCGACGTCGATCACCTCATTGACAACTACTATGTCGGCTAATGTGCCTGGAGGTTGTGGCTGAAAAGGGGTTTAAGGGTTACGTTCTAAACATACACGAATCCCTAAACTTGGTGTGTGGAATTTATTCCATAACATGTGTGGTCCACCACGCGTCGACCTCAGGATTTTCATGTTGCACAGCCAACGGAATTTTGACCACCTGTCCCAACCTTGGATGTTCTGTTTCCGAAGGTTCCAACACTTTCTAGAATGGGCAAAAGAAACTTCACACATTTAAGACTTTTTTGCTTCAACACTGTTCAGTCAACTTCTTGATGATGCTAGACTTTTGCATGGAAGGGCCTCAATATTCTCAAAACCGCCTGACTTCTCACCAAAGTTTCTTGAAGGGATAACTCACGGCACCATGTTGTACACGTTGCTCGACTCAAGCACCCATGACCCAACATATGCCTCATTCTTCTTCTTGCTATTGTATGTATGCAATCTACATGTTTGATGCTTTTCATCAAAGTATACTTATTTCTTGATACAGAGTTAATCAATTATGCCAATTCTTTTATTCTTCTTCTGCTCCGCATGTCATCCCTGTGAACCATCCCATTTTCCTTGGCATAAAAAATGGATTCATTAAGAATGTTAGGTATTCTCTTACATATTCATCTCCATTTACATTATGTTCTTTTGTAAATGTTGAGTGGATTATTTCCCTTTTCTCAAAATAGCTTGGGACCCAAGTCAATAAACTTCTAAAAAAAATTGAGATGTAACATCAAACTGTCATGCTTCAATTCTTGTGTGGTTCATGCAACGATTCTTCATCATTCTATAGTAGTTCTGTTGTCCTTCTATATGTTTTCAAATAATAATAACACATTTTAAAGATCTATTAAACTTAAGGTGTACTACGTAACCCTGCGCACACTTTGTGTGCAACAAAAACACCACTTTGATTGATAGACATGTGAAGACTTAGCTACAAGGGCTTTCACTGCCGCTTCTAGACTGTAGCTGGCTGATGAGAACAGTGGATTGACGTGGATTTACCACTGCCGGTAAACACGTGTTATGGTCGTATATGACTGGTGGAATGGATCCCATGTTGCAAGCTAAATCGTGTACACAATTTTATAGAACATATGACAACATTGTGAGGTACCCTGTCTTCCTCTCCCACGTATGCTATATACCCCACAAGTGAAAAATATTTCACCGTCTCCCCACATATTATGAACCCTCCCGGTTCATGACCAGCAAGTGAGATGGCCAGATAGTGAGTCGTCAACAGTGTCAGCTAAACATGAACACGGGCAAGACACTTGGACCTAAGGTGTAGGTTATTGGTTAACACGACTAACAGCCTCCCTCCTTTAGGCTGGAGCATCTACACGACAACCATGTTGGGTTTCCCCAACCTCCTACAGTCGCTGTCCATGAATACCGCCCTGCGAGAATGTTGTTCACTTTTTCCGTATTCAGGTGGTCCTCCCTGCCTTGCATCGATCTGTGCAAGCGGCCAGCTTGCTCTCATAATAGTTGACCACCCCTGTGGACAAACAAGATTCAGGCTCCCATGAATTATGTTCAGGTCCACAATCAGCCCAATGAACAAGGTACTCCCTAACAACGTCTGACCAGAGTGTAAGCTCTTGGTGCTGGAGTAGGCAAAGGACCTAGTATTGGCCATCGGCAGCAAAGACTGTTGGCAGTGGCTGAACGGTTCAGTCTGTCGTATATGGAGCCAGCAGGCTCACATGAAATACGTCATGTATTTTTGTACTCGATGGAAGAAGCAATCGTTATGCCACTAGCCTGATGTGTGCCACGATGGGAAACGACCCAATGTACTTCAGTAGAAGTTTTTGCGCCCCTGGCGACTTCAGTCGAAGGTTCTTAGTGCTTAGCAACACTTTGTCACTAATGTCAAACGAAACCTCACGGCAAATTTTGTTGGCATATGCCTTTTGTTGTTGCTGAGCAACTTGAACGTGACCCTTTGCCTCCTATATCAAGGAGCCTATGCGTTCGGCAAAGGCTTAATCAGAAGCAACATGTCTTCTTGTACTCCTCCTGGATGCCGACCAGTGTTCAACAAAAACGGTGTGAATCGTGTAGACTCGTTCACCAAGTGATTCATTACAAAGTCAGTTCTTACTAGGAATTCGTCCCAATCATTCATGGTAGTGTCCACGTACGTATGGAGCATCTGCTTCCGAGTGTGATTCATGCCCTCTATTTGACCTTCAATTTGAGGGTGAAAAACTGTCAATATTTGTGACTTATTTCTAAAGTACTCGTTCATCTTTCGCCTGAACTTACTAGCAAAGTTTACATCGCGATCAAAGATAGTTCACAACGACAAATCCTGGTATTTTACAACATCCACAAAGAAGTGACAAGTGGTCTCCTCTATGTTCACATCAGTGGTTGTAGGAATGAAGTGTGCCATCTTTGTTAGAGGATCGTAAACCACTAGTATTTCATCGTGGCCACGGGCCGTGTCCGGAAGACTAGTCAGGAGGTCCATGCTGACACACTCCCATGGAGTCATAGGGATGGGAAGTTGTTGGAGTCTAGTAAGCTTTTATCACTAGCCTTGTTCTGAAGACATGGGTCGCATGTCATGTAATACTTAAGGGCATCGACACTCTACCCTGGCCACCAATAGTGGTCTGAGAGTACCTGTCCGGTTTTTTTAGGTCCCACATGACCTATGACTGGCGGGTCATGGAACTGGGAGATATTCTTTGCTTGAAAGTCCCCCGTGTCTGGCACAACAAAATTTTCTCCATGTCATAAGATTCTTGCAGCCTCCACTAATCCGTACTTGTCTAGATTCTGAGAGTCTTGGAACCAAGAATCCATACAGTGTCCCATCAAGATCCTGTTTATAAAACTGTTGTAGTGGATAATCTCTTGAGGTGGTTGTTGAAGAGGTGTAGGAGGATCTAGTGTTTGCACTATTAATATCATAATGGCCATAAAACACCCACCGACCTTGGTGGTTGCTTTAGTTTTCACAAGTTGTCGGCTTAGTGGATCAGCCACATTGATGCGTCCTGACCGACATTCCCATGTGAACAAGAATGGGCTCAGTTATTCACTCCAATGCGTCTGTCATCTTAAAAGGTTTGATTGCGACCACCCATAATCCACCACCAATGGGTTATGGGTGGTCACGACTGTCACACCCCCTTCAACACCCTCGAGGTAGCAATGCCACATCCTAAAAGCATGTACTACTGGAAGGAGTTCTTGATCCCAAGTCATGTACTGTGCCTCCACGGGGATGAGCTTCTTGCTCTCATATACAAGTGGGTGACTGTTTTGCATGAGGAATTCTCCAAGTCCTACTACCGACGCATCAAATCGCAACCTCCCATGGTTGCGATGGGTCTCGAAGAGATAAGACGGGCACCGCGGATAGAAGCTCTTTGACTTTGAGGAAGTCATTCTTGTAGTTAGATGTCCAATCCCAATGCACGTCTTTTCATGTGACCCACGTTAACCGCGCTACTATGGTCAAATACCCTTGGATAAACCATCAGACGTAGTTTGCAAGGCCGAGAAAAGACCAAATTTGCCCAATGTTTTCTGAGTGTGGCCAATCCACCATGGCTTGGACCTTTCATGGATCGACATGGATGTCATCCTTGCTGACTATGTGTCCAAGGTATTTGAGCTCATTTTGTGTAAACTTGCACGTGCTCACGTTCGCATAGAACTTCCGCTCCCAAAGGATCGCGAGGAATTTGCGCAGATGTGCTATGTTTTCTTCAATGGATTTGGAGAAAACCATGATTACATCCAGGTGAACTACAAAAAAATGGCAATGTCACTTGGCGAACATTCAGTTCATTTCTCCTTGGAATGTTGGCGGGGTGCTTGTTAGCTCGAAGCATAAAACTCGGAACTGATAGTGTTCCATGTGCGTTCAAAATGTGGTTTTGGAGACATCGTCTTCTGTAATGCGGATTTGATGGTATCCTTGAGAAAATCCAAAGACAAAAGGATTTTTTCCCCTTGGATTTGGTCAAACATGTCCTCGATCTGCAGTATGGAGAATCAATCATGTCACCTTGTTCAACATTCGCTAGCCCACGTACATGTGTAAACTACCGTCCTTTTGTTTACAAAAAGGATTGGCGTGCAGTATGGCAAGCTACTTGGCTCGATCCACCCTTTTGTAAGGCATTTGACCTCTCGCCTCTTTGCTGGACTGAGGTGGTACATGGGTCTGAACAGAGGAGTTGCCTCTAGTTATAGTAGAATCATGTGGCCCATGTGTCCTTCTGGTGGAATCCCAGCCGGTGGATCTTGGAATGTATCCGAGGACTCTGCCAATAGAAATTTGATCTCTTGTGGCGTGTCTTCCTTTATGTCATCCTCCACTTTTTGCAACTGAGCCATAAAATATCGACATCCTTGTCTAATTCTTCTCTTGACCTACATTGCAGACAAGCCGGAATGGACTTTTAGTCGGGTTTGTAGTAATTCTGTACTTAGAATCAAAGTAAACTGACAATGTCCCTTCCGAATGATGAAGAATTTTTATTCAAAGCACATCATAGCCTTGTTTTCATGTGGCCAGGGAACACCTTACACCACGTCGAACGGGTCAAGAAGGTTGAGTACCTTAAACATGACACTCTGTGTGTAATCTTCAATGTAAAATTTTGGCTTTATACGTACCGATCATGGGAACCATAGAGTCATCAACTTTTTTTTTGTGCCATTTCATGGCTTGTACTTGAGGCCCACCTTTCGGGTAAAGCCAGGGCTAGCAAAGCAGTCATACCCTCTAGTGTCAGCGAGCACCTTTACGGGAGCACCTACTAAATATGCTTTGAACTACATCATCATGTTATCGCCACTCTTTTGAGTGAACAGGCTTGACGACGGCAAGCCAAGTTAGTGATAAACACGAAATCTATATGCCAAATGCTGCAACTCCAATGATTCACCCACTCAAGTCCACATCTTGTGGACACATGTGAATTTGGCTAGCACCTTCCAATCTTTAGATTTGAGTGGGTCAAAATTGTTGACCAAAGGTATATAAAACGTGATTGAACTCATCGCGTTGAAGGCGTTTACTTTAATCACTATGTCACACAAATCTTGCACAGTGGTCGGTGTTGCCACCACAAAGCGTGTACGATCATGCATCTCGTCTGGAGATGCCAGCTTTAGTGGGCAATGCCAGTCACCATGTGGAAAATGAGGATCAACAAGAGATGAAAAAACAACTGAGAAATTTGAGCTCGTCAAAAACTCAAATTGTTTAACATCCGCATCTGAAAATATGAACCCACACCTGTGATCCAATTTTTCCCCTGAGTGGCCCCCACTAACATCACTCTGGGGTGAAGATAACCCGCCTTACGACCTTGTCCGTTCCAATAGCCGGGCCCATTGCCGCAACCGCGGCCCTATCCACGGCCCTGTCCACGGCCTCCTATTGCACCATCTCCATGAGGTGCCGTAGCTATGGCCAACGCCGTAGCCTCTTGCCCACTGATAGAAGCCTCAGGGAACTGGGCCCTAATATGGCCAGACGGTGTTGCGACGCTCACGTGCCGCGTGCAACTCGTCATTATGGCAGCTACGCTTGTTGTTGGGGGCCTTGTGCCCACCGGCCTTCTTGGCTGGAGGGTTTGCGGACTACTTGCCCTTGGCCTCGCCTCATTGTCCGGCTGACCAACCAGCCCCTACAACGTCCATGCACATGTCACGACCTTGCTGTGCACGCACATTTGGCCATGCTTCAGAGTAGTGCTTTGGATTCACCAAATAGACTTTGCTCTTGTAATCACGCAACACCCTCCAGCTTGTCCAAGCTTGGCCAGTTGCCGTTGTGGTGGTCTTGTCCTTTAGCTTCTCGCTCACTAGACCATTATGCAAGTACTCCAATAGCATGCACTCTAGGTACTTAAAGATCTAGGTCCCATCACCCTTAGTGTAATTTTAGCTTCCTTCACAAGTGCAGTGAACTTGCTCAAGTAGGCTTCGAGCAAGCCATCCAGCTACCTAAAGTTCTTGATCTTGTAAAAGGCACGCTGCACCTGCTTACGATGTGTGTACTTCTCACACATGATTGTGCACAAGGCCTCCCATGGCATAGGGTGCCACTCAAGGTGTGGTTGCTCCACGCTCCACTCCTTAACCACATACTTCAAGAGCTTTTCCTCAAGTCGCATTATGGCGAGGTTGCCCCACTGACCAAGTGGTGCCTTTTGGACACGCTGGACGTGCTCCATATGATTCAGCTAGTCGGTCAGCTTCATGCCTTTCCGGAAGATCTCCATACTGTGGAGGAAGGACGTGTTCATGACCGGCCCCAAAGTTGTTGAGATAGACAAGTTGTCGTTGCCACTCGTGGTGGTATTAGCACTTGCCGCCCGCTGTAATTACTGCTGCATCCACACCTGGATCACACTCTGCAACGCCTTGTCAAGGTCATCACATTGGCGGCTTGCCTTATGAGCGGCCAGACACTACAACTACTGATCAGACTCGAGGTCCATGATGCTCTGCCTGAGATGGGTCAGCAGGTTGGCGAGCCTGAACTTTAACTCTGATTTCATCAGAGCATCGACGATAGCCTCCAGGGCCTCACGTTATCCATGTACCTTTACCCATTGCAGGAAGGTACAGTTTACGTACATACCTCCAAGGAGTTCCACCTCCTAAAGGACGCTGTCGTCAGTGGCGTTTCTCAAGTGGGTGCTGGTCTTTCCCATCGTGACCACATCGTAGTGATCTTTAGTCGGCCTGCCCCCTCGGCAGCCATCTCAGCAAGCCTTTGGTGTTCATTGCAAATTGCTTTCGCAACAACATCATCCATCTCGTGCTTGCAAGAAATTCCCGTGTGGCTGCTTGCAATGCCTTTGCTATGTCGACAGCCTCACTGCTACTGGTAGCCTGAGGCGATGCGACAAGCATCTTGCCCTTCTCAAGCGACTAGCTAGAGTTAGTTGTACAACGATGGAGATGATCGTGATCCTTGTCACCTTTACCGTTATCGACATTGTGCTCTTCGTCGGGGTCCACGCTCAGGTGATCCTCCTCAAGTGCATCATCCGTCGCGTGGGAGTCGCCCACGTGCACGTCGATGTACTTGTCGAGCACTTTTCTAGCTTCCGTACGCTTCTTGGTATCGCCAAATTGGCGCTGGTTGCCTTTGGTGGTGCAGTTGCCTTCCATATGGAACTGCTGCCCGTGACGACGGCTCCCAAGACTTGGAGTCCGCCGAGGGTGTGTAGTGAGGCCGTCACCTTGTTGGCCTTGGACGATTCCGCACTTGCCATTATGTCTCCCATGTAACTAGCACGTGAAGACCGTTGTGAGGATCACCCCATAACTTTCAGGAGGTGTCACCTCCCAAAGCCTCATTGCTCTCACGATTGGTGAGGCAATTATGAACTTAATTTCTATTTCCTAGACTGTTGGAACTTACATAAGCAGAATCTTTAGGAACATTTAGATGAGGTGTTGTGATAATTCAATTCTCTGGTACTGTGCTGAAATTGTTGGTGATGACTTCTCAGTTAAGGATAACTGCTTACACACACACAGGCACTCTTGCCTGGTCAATGTCTCTGACTGTGCGATTCAAGATTATGAAATGAAGGCACAGATACACGACTCGTCTCACAAGCTTTCCAACGGTACCAAGCTTGCTTGAAATGGTTACACACAGACGAAGTAATATGAAATACAAACCTACAGCTACTTATCTGTCTACACTAGCTAGAAGCAAAGAAGTACAAGTGTTAACTCAGTCCGGTCTCCTTGTGTCTTCACAGGATCTTCCGGACACCGTTCGATGATCTCCGATCATCGGCAGACCGAGGTTGGCGGATGCCTTGCGCCCTCGGTGCGATCCACGGACGGAATCGTCCGGATCTGCGGTAGCTTCTTCATGACCATCGATCTGGTTCGGGCTCTTGGCTCACAACGATGGTCCGACCGTATCTCTCGATACCAACGGTGTCGATCAATCCAAAGCTCCCTCGCAGGAGTCCTGAACACAGGATCCACTTTTAGAAAGATACATTTCTTCAGCGGTTACTTGGTCCATGCCACGTCAGCAGCCTGGAGGTCGAGAGGAGCTCACGCTCGCACTCTCGCCTGGTTTCCCGGACCACCCATCCTGTTGATCCAAAACATGCCGATATATATGACTGTCGGTGCAGATGTACTGTCAGCTCTCCGGAGCTCCAATAGGATGAGTAGAGGAAGTAGGGCCGCGGATGGATGGATCAGTGGGACGCCTAAAGAGGCCTGCCCACAGCCATACCATGCCCCGCCACAGGGGGGTCGAGAGAGTGATGATCATCTCACTCTCGGCCCTCTTGTTTTTCTTTTGTTGATGTTGTGCCGAGCCCAGTAGAGCAGTGGATCAAGATGATCGGACGGTTGTCCTTTTTCCAACATTCCCCCCCCCTTGTCGATCCAGCGCTGATGAGGGTGGAGCCGACAAGTGGAAAAAGAAAAGAAGCCCCCCGCGTGAAACCAGAGCCGGGAAGGCGGGGGAAACAAGAGAGGAACTGGGCGAGGCACGGGAATGCACGGCAAACCCCCCCCCCCCCCCCCCCCCCCCCCCCC
>SZWC01003605.1:7159-29394 GCA_023375785.1 Penium margaritaceum
GGTTGAGCATCACTTCGTTCGTGATCTGGTGGAGCGACGCGTGATCTCCATCATGTGGGTTGGCACTGACTTGCAGCGTGCTGATTTCTTGACGAAGGCACTTGCTCACGGAAAGTTTTCTGGTGGCCATTCGTTGTGTTGGGCTTCGCCCCGTGCATGACGGTGGTTGAGTGTGGGATATACGTTTGCGTCTCATCTGTCTGTGTCACTCACTATGTGGTTGTACCAGTGCTGCACGCGTATGGACATGCGTACCATTGGGTCATGGGGGAGTGTTGTGTTTTGTGCCGTTCCTGTACAGTTTACTGTGACCACTCGGTCGTGTCCATACTCGTGCAGATCCCTGAGGCAGGCGGCCCTGGTGACACCGGCGTGACGACAGGCGGCGGACTACCCGCTTGGAGCTGACCGACCACTGTTCCAGAGCCCCAGATGCCACCGGGACTCTTTGCTGTGTCTTCTACGTCTTGCAGGCGCCTTTCGGCGGACTGGCCATGAGGCATATTTGCATGTTTTTCCATTGTATGCTCACTGTCATTCGATGGATGCATGCATGTGACCAGTCGCTGCGTCCGTCTTTTGATTCTGCACGTCCAGGTTCAGATGGCGTAGGATTCTGACATGTGTGCACAGAGTTACGGCCAAAACAGTGGTTTTGGGCCGGTTTTAGGACAGCTCTTGGACTGCCGCGTGCGACACCCGCCGTGCGCCGCGGCAGGTATTTATGCCTTGGACCTGTCATTTGTCATTTCTCTCTGCATATGCTATATTGAAGCATTCTGACACTGTGTCTTGTGTCTCCTAGCCAAACCCTTGCCGTTGTGTGTACAACCTGTGACTGTCGTCACCGTCTGACCAGGCACTGACGCCCGGTCAGCGGCTGTGTTGCTAGGAAGCTTCTACGCACTTTCTCANTGCGCCGCGGCAGGTATTTATGCCTTGGACCTGTCATTTGTCATTTCTCTCTGCATATGCTATATTGAAGCATTCTGACACTGTGTCTTGTGTCTCCTAGCCAAACCCTTGCCGTTGTGTGTACAACCTGTGACTGTCGTCACCGTCTGACCAGGCACTGACGCCCGGTCAGCGGCTGTGTTGGTAGGAAGCTTCTACGCACTTTCTCAAAAGCATCACCAAGCCTGTTCGTGTGATTTCCCTTGGAAACTTTGTGACATGGCCAATCATTGCAAATTGTGAGTGGCAAATGCGGGTGTTAGCATGCTTAGCAACAAGACCCCATTGAAGACAACCGTATATTCAAGACAATCGTATATTGCAAGATGGTCATTCTATAACCAGATTAGTGATGACAGTGTACTATCCGCGTCAATGTACATTTTTTGCGTAGTTCCTTACGACGCGTTGAAAGGGGTCTAACATTGTTGCACATTTGCTTGGACCACCCTTGTTACATCTGACCCATGAACCTCCTCTTCTTCCCTGAAACTAAAAGATATGAAGTCAGATTAGCAGGAACCAATTCGGTTCAAGAAACCATGAACAACTTCCCTTTCACAAAGCCCATAGGTTGGCCCTTGGTTTCTTCATAAAATGCTTAGTTGCTAAGCCTCTTCTGATATTGTTGGAGCAGGCTCAAAAATTGGACTCGGACCCTCTTCACAGCAACAAATACAACTATGTCTTGTGATTTGTTGACGTTCCTGTCGACCTGTACAGTTTACAGTGACCTCTCGGTCGTGTCCATATTCGTGCAAATCCCTGATGCCCACCCTGGCGGTACCGGTGCGTCATTTCATGGCGGACTACTAGCTTGGAGCTGACCGACGACCGTTCCAGAGCTCTGGACGCTGAGAAGATGCAAGGAAGCTTCCTAGCAACACTCCCGTTGACCAGGCGTCAGTGCCAGATCAGACGGTGGCGACAGTCACAAGTCGTGCACGCAACGGCAAGAGTTTGGCTCGGGGACACAAGGCAAAGTGTCTGAATGCTTCAATAGCATTTGCAGAGAGAAATGAAAAATGACAGGTCCATGGCATAAATACGTGCCGCGCCGCACAGCGGGTGTCGCACGCGGCGGTCCAAGAGCTGTCCTAAAACCGGCCCAAAACCACTGTTTTGGCCATAACTCTGCGCACACATGTCAGAATGCTACGTCGTCTGAACCTAGACGTGCACGATCACAAGACAGACGCTACAACTGGTCACATGCATGCATCCATCATCAGACGGTGAACACGCAATGCAAAAACATGCAAATCGGGCTCATGGCCAGTCCGCCGAAAAACTCCTGCAAGCTGTAGAAAAAACAGCAGGAAGTCCCGGCAGTGTCTGGGGCTCTGGAACGGTAGTCGGCCAGCTCCAAGCTGGTAGTCCGCCACCAGTTGTCGCACCGGTGTCACCAGGGCCCGCCTTAGGGATCTGCATGAGTATGGACACGGCCGAGTGGTCACAGTAGACTGTACAAGAACGTCACAAATCACAACACTCCCCCATGACCGGATGGTACGCATGTCCATACACGTGCAGCACTGGGACGAGTACAATAGTGTGTGTAAAACAGATGGGACACGGACACACACATCCCACACTCAACCACTCTCAGGCATGGGGTGAAGCCCAACAGAACGAAAGACCACTAGGAACTTTCCGCGAGCCAGTGCTTTCGTCAAGAAATCAGCACGCTACATGTCGGTGCCAACCCAGATGACGGAGATCACGTGTCGCTCCACCAGATCACGCACAAAGTGATGCTCAACCGCAATGTGCTTCGTGCGAGCGTGATAGACACCGGAGTTCTCCGCAGTGGCGAGAGTACTCTGGTTGTCGCAGCGAAGCACACTGGCGGGTACAGACTGACCAAGCTCAAGAAACAGGCGCTGCAGCCACACCGCCTCAGCAACCCCTGCGCCCACAGCAACGTACTTTGCCTCCGACGAGCTACGTGCGATGCAGCCCTGCTTCCCGCTACACCAAGACAGAGCGGTACCGCCAAGCAGGAACACGTAGCCAGTACGGCTGCGTCCATTTGGGCTCCAGGCCCAGTCGCTGTCAGTGTAGCCGTCAAGGACCATCGAACACTGCCGACGAAAGCAGAGTCCGAGGTTCGTTGTGGAGACCACGTACCGTACCACTCGCACAGCCGCGTGAAGGGCTCTAGCACGTGAAGCCTACAAGAAATGAGCGAGGAGGTTGACAGCGAAAGCGATGTCAGGACGTGTGGTAGTGGCCAGGTACATCAGAGATCCAATGAGACGGAGGTACAAGGTAACGTCCACTATCTCCCCCAGCTGTGTGGGATCATCCACCTTCAGGGCATCCTGCCCATCAGGTGTAAGAGGTGTGGAAGCGGTGGGCACTGCACCAAGGAGGTCGCTGAAATGCTCCCCCACGACTCGTGCGTATCGGGCCCGATGCAGCAACAGTGTCCGACGTCTATGATCTCGCACGATCTCCATACCGAAACACCAATGCAGGACCGAGGTCCTTCATCCTATAGGCAGTCTGAAGGACAGCCTTGGCCTCCTTCACGGCCTCCAGGGATGGAGACGCGATCAGAAGGTCATCGACATAGACTAGGATGGCAGTGAACCACTCGGGTGTTGGTAGGATGAAGAGAGAGGGATCTGCCTCGCTCTGTACATATCCTGCACGAGTCAAAGTGCCGGTGATCTCCCGGTTCCAACATCGCGGAGACTGCTTGAGGCCGTACAAGGACTTGCGCAAGCGCCAGACCTTGTCACCGTCCTCAAAGCCTGGTGGCTGAGCTACGTAAATCCTCTCATCCAAAGAGCCATGGAGGAACACATTTTTCACGTCCATCTGGTGCAGTTCGCAGTCATGCTGAGCCACTACACCAAACAGAGCTTGAGCTGAGGTCATGCGGCCGACAGGGGCAAAAGTGTCAGCGTAATCGACCAACGGAAAAATCGAGCTGGCCGCGGGCGAAGGCCATGTTCGCATTGAGTCGGTGGTGAACGGGAAAGTCATTCCGTGCACCATCTACGACATGCTCCACATACCCAAATTTGGGGCAAATCTGTTGTCAGTGAGCCGCCTAACCGACAAGGGGCTCAAGGTACTCTTCAACAAGAAAGAGGCCATCATCCGGAAGGATGGGGACGACGAGGAAATTGCACGTGGCAGACGGGAGGAGGACCTGTACCTCCTTTGTACCAAAGATCTTGCCGATGCGGCCAGGACTAACGTCGTCAACCTCGTGACGAAGGATGAAGGAAACATGGCCCGGTCCATGTTGAGCGATGCCGGCCTTGCGCAACGGTACTGGGGTGAGGGGGCACGGACAGCGGCGTACATCATGAACCTGACGCTGACAAAGCTGCTTAAGACGCGGAGTTCAAGGTGTGGAGGATGCTGCA
Organism: Penium margaritaceum; assembly: GCA_023375785.1. Classification (NCBI taxonomy): domain Eukaryota; kingdom Viridiplantae; phylum Streptophyta; class Zygnematophyceae; order Desmidiales; family Peniaceae; genus Penium; species Penium margaritaceum. Next base: position 11,497 of record SZWC01003605.1, read on the forward strand.
AGAAGTGTGAAGCGGTAGGAAACCAACTGTGGCAAACCTCCGCACATTTGGTTGTATTGTACATGCTGTTGTGCAAGCACGGGAGGGGCGGGGCAAGCTGGACCCGCAGACTCGCCGGTGCATCTTCGTCGGGTACGAGAGCGGGAACAAGGCATACCGGCTTGTCGACCCGCGGAGGCAGCAGATCGTGAAGAGTCACAACGTCACGTTTGACGAGGACAGCCGTTGGACGGACAAGGACGCGGGTCTCTCCAAGCAGGGGGGGTGGCTGCCACTCCTCGAGGGGGAGACGCCGGAGGACGCAAAAGAGGGTGATGTCCCATCGGCTCCAGCCGCCGAGAACCATCCGGGCGATGTTGGAGCAGCTGATTTGCATTAAGCCAAGTCGGACAATGAGTCCAAAGCGCCAGCAGTAGTGGAGCTGAACGAGGAGGCGGAGAGTGAGACCGCATCTCCACTGTCCCTGAGAGAGGGGGAGCAGGCCAGCGGTGCAAGTGGCGCCGCCAGAGGGTAGCAGCAGCAGTAGCAGCGGCAGCAGCAGCAGTAGCAGCGGCAGCAGCAGCAGCAGCCTCAAGAGCATCAGTCCCGGAGAAGCGGACGCGCAAGGAGGACGGCAAAGAGGTACGATGCCGCGGAGGACATCTAGACCGGCTCGCTTGAGCATTTTTTCTGCAAGAGGAGCCCGTGACCGTCAAGGAGGTGTTGTAGCGGAAGGATGGGGCTGAGTGGGAAGGAGCTATAAAATCAGAGCTCTCCTCCCACGAAGAGAACGGCACTTGGCAGCTTATTGACAGACCGGAGGGTGCAAAAATCATCGGCTCCAAGTGGATCTTCAAGAAAAAGCTCACCAAGGAGGGGAAGGTGGAGCGGTACAAGGCGCGGCTGGTGGCGAAGGGGTACGCCCAATGGAAGGGTGAACACTACGAAGAAACCTTCGCACCGGTGGCGAAGTTCGCCTCCATCCGCTCCATCCTCTCGGTGGCGGCAGGGCAGGACTACGAAGTCCACCAAATGGACGTGAAAAACGCGTTCCTCAACGGCGACCTGGACAAGGAGGTCCTCATGGAGGTGCCGGAGGGGGTGGACGCGCCGCCAGGGAAGGTGTGCTGACTTCGCAAGGCGCTCTACGGGCTGAAGCAAGCGCCACTCATATGGTACCTGAAAATGGACGGCTTCATGGCCGAGCTTGGCTTCAAGCGCTGTGAAGCGAATCAAAGTGTGTACGTGCGGAAGCAGCCGGGGTTGCACCAGATCGTGGTCCTTTACGTGGATGAACTCATCCTCGTGTCATCGGACATGGAGGAGTTGGTGAACCTGAAGCAGCAGCTGGGCGGTCGGTTCAAAATGACCGATATGGGCGAGCTCGACTACTACCTCGGGGTCGCCATCAAGAGAGACCACAAGGCACGCACGCTTGAGATGGGGCAGGCAAAGTACGTGCAAGAGGTGCTCTGCCGGCATCGTGACATTCTTAGGTCATGGTCCGTGACATATGCCTACCTTGGTTGGTCATTGTGCATGGTGGCCACAACATGCAACTACGTAGTGCATGTCTTTGTACTAGCTAGTTAATGACTAGTATTGTTGAGCCATTGTATAGTAGGTCAGTGTTGACAACCTATTATACGAGTCATTGGGGGAAACAATGGGTTGGGAATTCTATTCGTTGACTAGCAAGTAAACAGGTCTTCAATACGAAGAGGCACGCTGTGGCCACCATGCACGATGACCAAACAAAGTAGGTATATGTTACTTATCATGACCAAAGAATTTCACCGAGTGGTCAACGTTCACAACTCATAACACGAGTCACAAATGGTCAGAGGAGGAAACATTGGTTTGGGAACACTAGAGAACGGTGGAGCAAGCCAGAGAACGGGGGACCAAGCCAGACAACGGTGGAGTAATCCAGAGAAAGGTAAGGTAAGGTAGAGAAAGGTGACGCAAGCCAGAGGAAGGTGGAGCAAGCCAGAGAAAGGTGGAGCAAGCCAGAGAAAGGTGGACCAAGCCAAAGAAAGGTGAAGCAAGTCTGAGAAAGGTGGAGAAAGCCAGGGAAAGGTGAAGCAAGCCAGAGAAAGGTGGAGCAAGCCAGAGAAAGGTGGACCAAGCCAAAGAAAGGTGAAGCAAGTCTGAGAAAGGTGGAGAAAGCCAGGGAAAGGTGAAGCAAGCCAGAGAAAGGTGGAGCAAGCGAGAGAAAGCTGGAACAAGCCAGGGAAAGGTGGAGCAAGCCAGAGAAGGGTGGAGCAAGCCAGGGAAAGGTGAAGCAAGCCAGAGAAAGGTGGAGCAAGCGAGAGAAAGCTGGAACAAGCCAGGGAAAGGTGGAGCAAGCCAGAGAAGGGTGGAGCAAGCCGGAGAAAGGTGGAGCAAGACATGGAAATGTGGAGCAAGCCAGAGAAAGGCGTGGAAAGCCAGGGAAAGGTGGAGCAAGCTAGAGAATGGTGGGGCAAGCCAGAGAAAGGTGGAGCATGCCAGGGAAAGGTGCAGCAAGCCAGAGAAAGATGGAACAAGACATAGAAAGGTGGAGAAAGCCAGGGAAAGGTGGACTGAGACAGAGAATGGTAGAGCAAGCCAGAGAATGGCGGAGCAAGCCCAGGAAAGGTGGAGCAAGCTAGAAAAAAGGTGGAGCAAGTCAGAGAACGGTTGAGCAAGCCATAAAGCGGTGGAGGTAGCAAGAGAATGTAGGAGCAAGCCAGAGAATGGTGGAGAAAACCAGAGAAAGTTAGAGCAAGCAAGAGAAAGGTGCAGCAAGCTAGAGAAAGGTGGAGCAAGCCAAAGAAAGGTGCAGCAAGCCAGAGAGCACTGGAGCAAGAGACAGAAAGGTGGAGCAAGCCAGAGAAAGGTGGAGCAAGCCAGAGAAAGGTGGATTAAGCTAGAGAAAGGTGGAGCAAGCCCCTGAAAGGTGGAGCAAGCCAGGGAAAGGTGGAGCAATCCACAGAAAGGTGGAACAAGCCAGGGAAAGGTGGAGCCAACCAGAGACAGGTGGAGCAAGCCAGAGAAAGTGGAACAAGCCACATAGAGGTGGAGCAAGCCAGGAAAATGTGGAGCAAGCCAGGAAAAGGTGGAGCAAACAAGAGAAATATAAAGCAAGCTAGAGAAATATGGGGCAAGCCATAGAAAGGAGGAGCAAGCCAGAGAAAGGTGGAGCAAGCCATGAAAATGGGGAGCAAGCCAGAGAAAGGTGGAGCAAGACAGCGGATGGTGGAGCAAGGCAGAGAAAGGTGGAGCAAGTCAGGGAAAGGTGGATCAAGCCAGGGAAAGGTTGAGCAAGCCAGAGTAAGGTGGAGCAAGCCAGCAAAAGGTGGACCAAGACAAGGAAAGGCGGAGAAAGCCTGAGATAGGTGAAAGCTAGCCAAAGAATGGTTGAGCAAGCCAGAGAAAGGTGAAGCAAGCCAGAGAAAAATGGAGCAAGCCAAGAAACGTCAGGGCAAGCCACAGAAGGGTGGCGCAAGCCAGAGAAAGGAGGAGCAAGCCAGAGAAAGATGGAGCCAGCCAGAGAAAGGTGGATTAAGTAACAGAAAGGCGGTGCAAGCCAGAGAAATTTGGAGCAAGCAAGGAAAAGGTGGTGCAAGCCAGAGAACCATGGAGCAAGTCCAGGAAAGGTGGAGCAAGCTAGAGAAAGGTGAAGCAAGCAAAAGAAGGTGGAGCAAGTCAGGGAAAGGTGGAGCAAGCCAGCAAAAGGTGTTGGAAATAGAATCTGACAAGTTAGACCCCTCGGAAATAATCCGAGCTCTTAACAAAGGTTCAAGTCCCTGACGGAACCAACTTGACCAATGACTCTTGAACCGTTGAGACCTAACGGTCAACGGATCCCCTCATAAGGTGACATCAGTCATCCACGTCCGGCTAGTGGAAAGAAGCCGTTGCATATAAACTTTGTCCTGTTCTGTCTATAGATAACAAGGATGTTAATTCCCATGAGTTAACCAGAATAGCACTTCGCATCCTGTTCCCTTTGGTTCCGCGGCTTCATCGTGGTGCTCTTCCCTTACTCGCCTCTGACTCTCATCGTCTTTGCCAACCTTTCTCTCCCACCAGTCCTTCACTTTGTCACCATTGATCCCTCATTCTGCATCAGCACACCACTCGCTTCACTCTCGCACTCTCTCACTGCCCACTGTCTGCTTCAGAGTCCTAGTTCTACACCTCTCTCAAGGTCCTACAACTAACTCCATGAATCAGCACCTGCCTCTCTGCCTTCGTCACTCCGATGACAACCTTTCGCGTGCCTCATTGCTTCAGCATGCTTCTGCTCCTACTATCCCATCTCATTGACTTTTTTTGACGTGGTATCAAAGCATCAGGCAACATCACCTGGTGCGCCGTGACCCAGTCAACACTTCACTATCCTAATCACTTCACTCCTCTGCCAAACAGTCCTCTACTGCCGTCAAGGCCATCCTGTATTGTTCCGCCTCATTAACGACTGACGTCAGCAGCGCTACCTTGACTACTCCTCAGACGGAAACGACACCTAGTCATCTTGGTCAAGCCCTGCGCCCAGATCCACACCCGTGGCCAAAACCGGTGACGCAACGTCAACACCAACTGAGAACAACTCCCGAACTGCCGCCTGTCGCCATCTTCCTGGAAGCTTCATGCCTCCTGTCATCTATCCTTCCTCGTTCCCCAACCGCTGCTAACGTTCTCGCCTTCCTCGTCTGCTTCATCCGTCTCATTTGCTCTATCTGCTTTGCCTACATCGGCCTCCTCACAGCCATCGTCTCGAGCCAATTCTTTGCACCGCCCTCTCGCGTCATGAGCAGCAGCAGCGTGTGATCCATTGTCAGGACATCGGACACCACCAGTCTTCCCGCTCCCATTTTGAGGCAAGTAGGGAACAAGATGTCACTCTCCTGAGAGCAAAGCAATAGGCTGCCCCACCCGCGCTCACTACCACTTCCTTCATTCGCTTGCGCCGCCTACTACTGCCACTCCTCCATCAATTTTGCCTTCACATTGTCATCCTCCTTAGCCTCCTCTCCTTCAGCCTTCGCACTACCTACTCGGTGACCGATCATCATCCGTAGGCTTCTCCAGTGTTCTTCCTTGTTTGCCTCATCTCAACTTCATCCGCCTCCATCGTGTTGCCTCTCATCAGCTTCCGCTTCATCGTCAACAGCACTACCTTGTAGCGCACGTGGTTCCGCCCCTGTGCCCACTCAATCATTAAGTGTCCCTCCGCTCTCCACATCGCTTTCCCCTCGGCACAAGGATCCACCCGGTCACATTACCTGTTCCGCGACGACCTGCGCCAATACCAAAAACTTCCGCAGCACACGTGGTTTCGCCCATGCGCCCACTTGCTTGACATCAGCTTCCGCCTTCTCATCAGCAATCATCTGCATCTACTGCCAGCACAAGGATCTACAAGAGTTAGCTGTTCGTTTTGCAGCAGCCTGCACCCACGATAGCAGCAGATTTCTCGCGGCGCATTGGCAATTGACTTCCACTTACCGCATTCTGCTCCCCTATTTCAAAGCGCACAAGGTTTCTCCCCTATGCCCACTCCGCCGCTCACCATTCATCCGTCATCATCCACTTTCATCGTCACCTTGGCACAAGTATCCGCCCGGTTGCATCGCCTGTTGTGCGACGACCAGTGCCCACGTCGAAAACTTCCCCAGTGCACAAGGTTCCATCCTTGCACTCATTTGCTTTCAAGCCTCGCAGCAGCATCACCACCCCTCAGCTCCTCCAGCAACAACACCTACTCCTTCTGCTCAAATCTCTTCCACTTATCCCCTTCCTCAGGCCAAGACAATCGTGGAAACTCGAAGACTCTGCCTCTGGTGTATCGGACACCACTCTTGCCTCTGCTCATTTTTCGAGCCAGTAAGTAGAACAAGCCATCACTCCACCAGACCTGACCTTGAAGGATAAAAACTTCCCACAACTCCGCACATTGCTTTCTCTTGGGGGGCGTGTAGTGTACTCCATCAGCTGGTGGATGAATACCCTTTGGACCTTGGGGAAGTAGGGAACAACCTGCTCATGCACTGTGGAGTAGAACATTCACCCATGTGGGAGGACAAATACTACCACTAGCACAATAGGTTACACCTTCCAACCTTGTCAGATTCACAGGGGGTGTTGGAAATACAATGTGAAAAGTCAGACCCCTCGGAAATAATCCAAACTCTGAACAAGGGTTCAATTCCCCAACCAAATCAACTTGACCAATGGCTCTTGAACCGTTGAGACCTAACGCTCAAGAGATCCCCTCATAAGGTGACATCAGTCATCCGCGTCCGGCTAGCGGAAAGAAGCCGTTGCATAGAAACTTTGCCTTGTTCTGTTTATAGATACCAAGGATGTTCATTCCCTTGAGTTAACCAGAATAGCCCTTTGCATCCTGTTCCCTTTGGTTCCGCGCCTTTGCCGCTTTGCTCTCCCCTTGCTTGCTTCTGACTCTCATCATCTTTGCCAACCTTTCTCTCCCGCCAGTCCTTCCCTTTGTCACCCTTGATCCCTCATTCTCCATCAGCACATCACTCGCTTCACTCTTGCACTCTCTCACTGTCCAATTTCTACTTCAGAGTCCCAGGTCTACACCTCTCTCAAGGCCATGCAACTTACTCCATGGATCAGCACATGCCTCTCTGCCTTCGTCACTCCGGTGACAACCTTCCGCGCGCCTCGTTGCTTCTGCCTGCTTCTGCTCTTACTATCCCATATCATTGAATTTTTCTGACAAAAGGTTGAGCAGGCCAGAGAAGGGTGGAGCAAGCAAGGGAAAGATGGAGCAAGTCGGGAAACGGTGGAACAAGGCAGAGAAAGCAAGCCAGAAAACGGTGGAACAAGGCAGAGAAAGGTTGAGCAGTCAGAGAACGTTGGAGTAAACCAGAGAATGGTGGAGAAAGCCAGAGAAAGATGGTACAAGCGAGAGAAAGGTGAAGCAAGCCACAGAACGGTGGAGTAAGCAAGGGAAGGCTGAAGTATGCCAGAGAATGGTAGAACAAGTGAGAGAAACGTGGAGCAAGCCAATGAAAGGTTGAGCAAGCCAGGGAAAGGTGGATCAAACAAGAGAACGGTGGAGCAAGCCAAAGAACAGTGGAGGAAGTCAGAGAACGTTGGAGCAAGCCAGAGAATAGTGTTAAGCCAAAGAACGGTTGAGCAAGCCATAGAACGACGGAGCAAGCCAAAGAAAGGTGGTGTAAGGCAGAGAAAGGTGGTGCAAGCTAGAGAGACATGGAGTAAGCCAGAGGAAGGCAGAGCAAGCCAGTGAAAGGTGGAGCAAGCCAGAGAAAGTTGGAACAGGCTAGAGAAAGGTGGAGCAAGTCACAGAATGATGGAGCAGGCCAGAGAAAAATGGAGCAAGCCAAAGAACAGTGGAGCAAGCCAGATAATGGTGGAGCAAGCCAGAGAACGGTGGGGCAGGCCAGAGAAAGGTGGAGTAAGTCAGAGAATGGTGGACCAAGCCAGAGAACAGTGGAGCAAGCCAGAGAACTGTGGAGCAGGCCAAATAACAATGGAGCAAGCCAAAGAAAGAATGAGCGAGCCAGAGAAAGGTGTAGAAAGCCAGAGAAAGATGGAGCAAGCCAGAGAGTGGTGGAGCAAGGCAAAGAACGGTATAGTAAGCCAGAGACCGTGGGTGCTAGCCAGAGAATGGAGAAGCAAGCCAAAGAACGGTGGAGCAAGCCACAGAAAGGTGTAGCAAGCTAGAGAAAGGTGGAGAAAGCCAGAAGGTGGAGCAGGCCATCCTAAGGTGGCGCAGGCCAACAAAAGGTGGAGCAGGCCAGAGCAAGGTGGAGCATGGCAAAGAACGGTGGAGTAGGTGAGAGAAAGGTGGAGTAAGTCAGAGAAATGTGGAGCAAGCCAGAGAACGGTGGACCAAGTCGAAAATCGGTGGAGCAACCCAGACGACGGTGGAGCAGGCCAGAGAAATATGGAGCAGGTCAGAGAAAGGTGGAGTAGGCCAGGGAAAGGTGGAACAGGCCAGAGAAAGTGGGAGCAAGCCATAGAAAGGTCTGGCAAGCCAGGGGACTGTGGAGCAAGCCACAGAAAGGCATAGCAAGCCAGAGAACGGTGGAGCAAGCCATAAAAAGGTGGAGCAAGCAAGAAATAGGTGGAGTAGACCACCAAAAGGTAAAGCAGGCCAGAGAAAACCTTTCCCTGGCTTTCTCCACCGTTCTCTGGCTTGCTCCATGTTTCTATGGCTTGCTCCACTATTTGCTAGCTTGCTCCACCTTTCTCTCGTTTGCTCTTACTTTCCCTCTCCTGCTCCACCTTTCTCTGGCCTGCTCCACCTTTCTCTGACCTGCTCCACCTTTCTCTAGCCTGCTCCATCGTTGTCTAGCTTGCTCCACCGGTCTTTGACTTGCTCCACCGTTGCTCCACCGAGTTTTTGGCTTGCTCTACCGTTTATCAGGCTTGCTCCACCTTTATCTGACTTGCTCCACCGTTCTCTTGATTACTCTATCTTTGTCTGGCTTGCTCCAGCTTTCCCTAGCTTGCTCCACCGTTCTCAAGCTTGCTCCACCTTCCTCTGGCTTGCTCCAACTTTCCATGGCTTGCTCCACCTTTCCTTGGCTTGCTCCACCTTTCTCTGGCTTGCTCCATCTTTCTTTGGCTTGCTCCAGCTTTCTCTTGCTTGCTCCACCATTCTCTAGCTTGCTCCACCTTTCTCAAACTGGCTTCACCTTTCTCTGGCTTGCTCCACCTTTCTCTTGCTTCCTCCACCTTTCTCTTGTTTGCTTCACCTTTCTCTGGCTTGCTCCACCTTTCTCTAGCTTGGTCCATCGTTCTCTTGCTTGCTCCATTATTATCTGACTTGCACCACTGTTCTCTACCTTGCTCCACCTTTCTCTGGCTTGCACTCCCTTTCTCTGGCTTGTTCCGCTGTTCTCTTGCTTGCTCAACCATTCTCGGGCTTGCTTCACCATTCTCTGGCTTGCTCCACCATTCTCTAACTTGCTCTACCGTTCTCTGGCTTGCTCCGCCATTCTCTGGCTTGCTCTACCGTTCTCTGGATTACTCCACAATCCACTGGCTTGCTCCACCATTCTCTGACTTGCTCCACCTTTCTCTGGCTTGTTCCACCGTTCTCAATCTTGCACCACCGTTCTCTGGCTTGCTCCACTGTTCTCTGGCTTGCTCCACCGTTCTCAAGCTTGCACCGCCATTTTCTGGCTTGCTCTACCGTTGTCTGGCTTGCTCCATCGTTATAGGGCTTGTTCCACCTTTGTCTTGATTACTCAACCGTTATATGGCTTCCTCCACCATTCTCTGGCTTGCTCCACCGTTATCTGGCTTGCTCCACCGTTCCCTGGCTTGCTCCATTGTTCTATGACTTGCTCTACTTTTCTCTTACTTGCTCCACCTTTCTCTGGCTTGCTTGACCGTTCTTTGGCTTGCTCCACCATTCTCTAGCTTGCTCCACCGCTCTCTGGCTTGCTCCACCTTTCCCTGGCTTTCTCAACCATTCTCTGGCTTGCCCCACCGTTTTCTTGCTTGCTCCATTGTTATCTGGCTTGCTCCACCGTTCTCTGTCTAGCTCAGCCGTTCTCTGCCTTGCTCCACCTTTCTCTAACTTGCTCCACCTTTCTATGGCTTTCTCTTCCTTTCTCCAGCTTGCTCCGCCATTTTCTACCTTCCTTTATCGTCTTGTGCCTTGCTTCATCGTTGTGTGGCTTGCTCCAACATTCTGTGGCTTGTTCCACCTTTGTGTCGCTCTCTCCACCGTTCTCTGGCTTGCTCCACATTTCTCTTGCTTGCTCCACTGTTCTCTGCCTTTCCCTAGCGTTCTTTGGCCTGCTCCACCATTCTCGGACTTGCTCCATCGTTCTCTGGCTTGCTCCATTGTTCTCTGGCTTGCTCCACTGTTCTCTGGCTTGCTCAACCGTCCTTTGGCTTGCTCCACCATTATCTGGCTTGCTCCACCATTCTCTGTCTTGCTCCACCTTTCTCTGGCTTGCTCCACCTTTCTCTGTCTTGCTCCAGTGTTCTCTTACTTGCTCCACCTTTCTCTGGCTTGCTCCACCTGTCTCTGGCTTGCGCCTCCTTTGAATGGCTTGCTCCATTGTTCGTCGGCTTGCTCCACCATTACCAGGGTTGCTCCACCGGTCTCTAGCTTGCTCCATCGTTCTCAGGCTTGCTCCACAGTTCTCTAGCGTGCTTCACGAAAAGCCAGCAAAAAACTGTTCGCTGGCTTCTCCACTTTCTCTTGCTTGCTCCACCGTTCTCTGGCTTGCTCTACCGTTCTCTGGCTCGCTCCACCGTTTTCTGGCTTGCTCCACCGTTTTCTGGCTAGCTCAACAGTTCTCTGGCTTGCTCCACCGTTCTCTGCCTTGCTCTACCTTTCTCTGGCTTGGTCCACCTTTCTCAGGCTTGCTCTACCTTTTTCCGGCTTGCTCCGCCATTCTCTGCCTTGCTCCACCAATCTCTACCTTGCTCCACCGTTATGTGGCTTGCCCCACCGTTCTCGGGTTGTTCAACCTTTCTCTGGCTTTCTCCACCTTGCTCTTGCTTGCTCCCCTGTTCTCTGGCTTGCTCCATCATCCTCTGGCTTGCTCCACCGCTCTCTAGCTTGCTCCCCTGGACTGTGGCGTGCTCCACCTTTTGCTGGCTTGATCCACTGTTCTCTAACTTGCTTCACTTTTTCTGGCTTTCTCCACCTTTCTCTGGCTTGCTCCACTGTTCTGTAATCTGCATCTGGCTTGCTCAACCGTTCTCTTGCTTCCTCAGCCATTCTCTAGCCTGCTTGACCTTCCTTTGACTTGCTCTACTGTTCTTGGACTTGCTCCACCGTTCTCTGGCTTGCTCCACCGTTCTCTGGCTTGCTCCACCATTCTCTTGCTTGCTCCACCGTTCTCTGGCTTGCTAGACCGTTCTATGGCTTGCTCCACCTTTCGCTGGCTTGCTCCACCTTTCCTTGTGTTGCACGACCGTTCTCTGGCTTGCTCCACGTTTCTCCAGCTTGCTCCACCTTTTTATTGCTTGCTCCACCTTACTCTGGCTTGCTCCACCTTTCTCTGGCTTGCTCCACCGTTCTGTGTCATGCTCCACCATTCTCTGGCTTGCTCCACCTTTCTCTAGCTTACTCCACCTTTCTTTGGCTTGCTCCACCTTTATCTGTCTTGCTCCATCGTTCTCAGGCTTAATCCACCGTTCTTTGGCTTGCTCCACCGTTCTCTAGCTTGCTCCACCATTCTCTAGCTTGCTCCACCTTTCTTTGGCATGCTCCTACTTTCTATGGCTTGCTGCACCTTTCTCTGGCTTGCTCTACTGTTCTCTGGCTTGCTCCACCATTCTCTGGCTTGCTATACCAGTCCCTCACTTTCTTCACCTTTTTCTGGCTTGCTGCTCCGTTCTGTGGCTTGCTCCACCGTTATCTGGTTTGCACCACCGTTGTCTGGCTTACTCAACCTTTTTGTGGCTTGCTCCACTGTTCTCTTGCTTGCTCCGCCTTTCTCTGGATTGAGCAACCGTTCTCTAGCTTGCTCCACGTTTCTTCAGCTTGCTCCACCGATCTCTTGCTTGCTCCACTGTTTTCTGGCTTGCTGCACTGTTCTCTGGCTTGCTCCACTGTTCTTGTGCTTGTTCCACCTTTCTCAAGCTTGCTCAACCTTCGTGTGGCTTGCTCTACCTGTCTCTGGCTTGGCCCACCTTTCTCCGGATTGCTCTACCATTCTATGGCTTCCTCCACCTTTCTCTGGCTTGCTCCGCCGTTCTCTTGCTTGCTCCACCGTTCTCTGGCTTGCTCCACCGTTCTCTGGCTTGCTCCACCACTCTCTGTCTTGCTCCACCATTCTCTGACTTGCTCCAATGTTCTCATGCTTGCTCCACCTTTCTCTGGCTTGCTCCACCGTTCTTTGACTTGCTCCACCGTTATCTGGCGTGCTCCACCTTTCTTTGGCTTGCTCCACCATTCTCTGGCTTGCTCCACTGTTCTCTGGCTTGCTCCACTGCTCTCTAGCTTGCTCTGCCATTGTCTGGCTTGCTCTGCTGTTCTTTGGCTTGCTCCACCATTCTCTGGCTTACTCCACCTTTCCCTGGTTTGCTCCACCTCTCTCTGGCTTGCTCCACCTTTCTCTTGCTTGCTTCACCTTTCTCTGGCCCGCTCAAGCTTTCACTGGTTTGCTTTGCCGTTTTCTGGCTTGCTCCACCATTATGTTACTTGCTCCACTGTTCCGTGGCATGCTCAACAGTTCTCTGGCTTGCTCCATCGTTCTATGGCTTGCCCCACCATTCTCTTTCTTGCTCCTCAGCTCTTTGGCTTGCTCCACTGTTCTCTACCTTGCTCCACCATTCTTATGATTACTGTACTGTTCTCTGCCTTGCTCCACCTTTCTCTAGCTTGCTTCGCCATTCTATGGCTTTGCCCACCTGTCTTTGGCTTGCTCCAAATTTCTCTAGCTTGCTCCACCTTTGTTTCGCTTGCTCCAACGTTCTCTGGCTTGCTCTACCTTCCTCTGGCTTGCTCCACCTTTCTCTGGCTTGCTTTACCCCTCTCTGGTTTGCTCCACGCTTCCGTGTATTGCTCTACCATTCTCCAGCTTGCTACACCGTTCTCTGGCTTGCTCCACCGTTATCTGGCTTTCCCCACCGTTCTCTGGCTTGCTCCACGGTTCTCTGGCTTTCCCCACCGTTCTCTGGCTTGCTTCACCGTTCTCTGGCTTGCTCCACCATTCTTTGGCTTGCTTCACCGTTCTCTGGCTGGCTCCACCATTCTCAGGCTTGCCCCACCGTTCTCTGTCTTGTTCCACCATTCTCTGGCTTGCTCCACCGTTCTCTGACCTTCTCCACTGTTCTCTGGCTTGGTCCACCGTTCTCTGGCTTTCTCCACTGTTCTCTGGCGTGCTCCACCATTGTGTGGCTTGCTCCACCTTTCTCTGGCCTGCTCCACCGTTCTGCGGCTTGCTCCGCTTTTCTTTGGCTTGCTCCACCATTCTCTGGCTTGCTCCACTTTCCCTGGCTTGCGCCACTGTTCTCTTGCTTTCTCCACTGTTCTCTGACTTGCTCTATCATTCTCTGGCTTGCTCTAGCATTCTATGGCTTGCACAGCGTTCTCTGGCTGGCTCTAGCATTCTCTAACTTGCTCCACCGTTCTCTGGCTTGTTCCATCAATCTCTGGCTTGCTCCACCATTCTCTAGCTTGTACCACCGTTCTCTGGCTTGCTCCACTGTACGATGGCTTACTCTACTGTTCTCTGTATTCCTCTACTGTTCTCTGGCTTGCGCTACCGTTCTCTTGGGTTGCTGGACGTTTCTCTGTCTTCCTTTAGGGTTCTTTGGCTTCCTCCACTGTTCCATGGCTTGCTCCACAGTTCTCTGGCTTGCTCCATATTTCTCTGGCTTGCTCCACCGTTCTCTAGCTTGCTCCACCTTTCCCTGGCTTGCTCCACTGTTCTCTTGCTTGCTCCACTAATCTCTAGCTTGCTCCATTGCTCTTTGGCTTACTCTACCATTCTCTTGATTGCTCTACCGTTCTCTGGCTTGCCCAACCGTTTTGTGACTTGCACCATCTTCCTCTGGCTTGCTCTACCGTTCTTTGGCTTGCTCCACCTCTCATTGGCTTCCTCCACCGTTCTCTCGCTTGCTCCACCTTTTTCTGGCTTGCTCGACCTTTCTCTAGCTTACTCCACCTTTTGTTGGCTTTCTCCACCTTTCTGTGGCTTGCTCCACCTATTTATGGCTTGCTCCACTTTATATGGCATGCTCCACCTCTCTCTGGCTTGCTCCTCATTTTTCTGGCTTGCTCCATCGTTCTCTAGCTTGCTCCGCCATTCTCTGGCTTGCTCTACCATTCTCTGGCTTGCTCCAACGTTCTTTGACATGCTCATCCTTTCACTGGCTTGCTCCACGGTTCTCTGGCTTGCTCCACCGTTCTCTCGCTTGCTCCATCGTTCTTTAGATTGCTCCAGTGTTCTCTGGCTTGCTCCACCGTTCTCTGCCTTGCTTCACCATTCTCTGGCCTGCTGTACCTTTCTCTAGCTTGCTCCACCTTTTTCTGGCGTGCTGCACCTGTCTCTTGATTGCTTCACCTTTCTCTTGCTTGCTTCACCTTTCTCCGGCCTGCTCCACATTTCTCTAGCTTGCTCCATTTCTCTCTTGCTTGCTCCATTCTTCTCTGGCTTGCGCCACCGTTCTCTAGCTTGCTCCACCTTTCTCTGGCGTGCACCACCTTTCTCTGGCTTGTTCCACTCTTTCCTTGCTTGCTCCACCATTCTTGGGCTTGCTCCACCGTCCTCTGGCTTGCTCCACCAGTCTCTAACTTGCTCTTCCGTTATCTGGCTTGCTCCACCGTTCTCTGGCTTGCTCTACCTTTCGTTGGCTTACTCCACAATTCTCTGGCTTGCTCCACCGTTCTCTCACTTACTCCACCATTCTCCGGCTTTTTCCAACGTTCTCTATCTTGCACAACTGTTCTCTGGCTTGCTCCACCGCTCTCTGGTTTGCTCCACCGTTCTCAAGCTTGCTCCACCGTTCTCTGGCTTGCTTCACCGTTCTCTGCATTGCTCCATTGTTCTATGGCTTGCTCCACCTTTGTCTAGATTACTCAGCCGTTCTATGGAATCCTCCACCATTCTCTGACTTGCACCACCATTATCTGGCTTGCCCCACCGTTCTCTGGCTTGCTCCATTGTGCTGAGGCTTGCTCCACTGTTCTCTTGCTTGCTCCACCTTTCTCTTGCTTGCTTGACCGTTCCTTGGCTTGCTCCACCATCCTCTACCAAACTCCAGTGTAATCTGGCTTGCTCCACCATTCTCTAGCTTGCTCCACCGCTCTCTGGCTTGCTCCACCTTTCCTTGGCTTACTCCACGGTTATCTCACTTACTACACCGTTCTCTGGCTTACTCTACTGTTCTCCGGCTTGCTCCACCTTTCCTTTGCTTGCTCCACTGTTATCTGGCTTGCTCTATCATTCTATGGCTTGCTCCACCGTTCTCTGGCTTGCTCCACAGTCTCTGACTTGCTCCACCGTTCTCTGGCTTGCTCCACCTTTCTCTGGCTTGCTTCACCTTTCTTTGGCTTGCTCCACCATTCTCTGGCTTGGTCTATCTTTCTTTGGCTTGCTCCACCTTTCCCTGGCTTGCTCCCCCTCTCTCTTGCCTGCTCCACCTTTCTCTGGCTTGCTCCACCTTTCTCTTGCTTGCTTTAGCTTTCTCTGGCTTGCCCCGCCTTTCTCTGGCTTGCTGCATTTTTTTCTGGCTTGCTCCACCGTTCTATGGCTTGCTCCGAAATTTTCGTGCTGGCTCGACCATTCTCTTGCTTCATCCACCATTCTCTGGCTTGATCGCCATTCTCTTGCTTGCTCCGACGTTCTCTGGCTTGCCCCACAGTTCTCTGGTTTGCTCCACCGTTCTCTGGCTTGTTTCACCGTTCTCTGGCATGCTCCACCATTATCGTACTTGCTCCATCATTCTTTGGCTTGCTTTAAGTTATCTGACTTGCTCCACTATTCTCTGGCTTGCTCCACCATTCTTTGGCTGGCTCCAGCGTTTTCTGGCTTGCACCACCGGTGTCTGGTAAGGGTGCACACCGGGTAAGATTCCCGGATCTGAGGTAGGATCTGGATTCGCGAATCCGGATCCTGATTTGGCTTCGATTCGCGAATCCGAATCTGGATTCACGAATCCTAAGGATTCACGAATCTTTGACGAATCTCTCAGAAATGTCCTGGGTTTTTGGTGTCGACACGAAATCCTTTTTTTTTTTTTTTGGCAACACTTTTCCTNGTGCACCAACACATCGACGCACCACTACAACTATTATGGGCCGCACCACAGCCCCTCTCCATCAAGACACCCACATGATGTACAGTGTTACTCTGAATGTGTTGCAACATGTCAGCACCGCTGTGTTGTCGCAGTGACAAACTATTGCTCCCACGCTCATTGTCACAGTCGCACAAAGCCATTGCGATATGTGCATTTGTGGACATATACAAGACTATTGAACACCATGGACATTGGTATTTGAAACGTTACTTAAGTTTCATTTGAAACAGCATGAGCAACAACATTTCCTACTAAGTTTGACGAGAAACGTGCAACAACATTTGAAACAATACTATAGCAGATTTTGCAAGATGCGTTGAATAAGCAAGCAGCAATTCCGTTACAAAATAAAAACAGATGAGCAACAAGGTGGTATTCCTACCTAGTGGAGGATAGATCTACAATGCCACCTCCATGACATCCTGATCCTCACCGTCCTCCCCTGCATCCTCCTCATCCTCATTGTCCTCCTCGTCCTCCTCGTCGTCCTCCTCCTCCTCGTTCACGTACAAACTCAGTCCCTCCAACTCCTCACACGCCGCGCCAACCAGCCCCTCCTCACGAGCTCTCTTCCGCAGGTCATTGATGCGCATCTCTTCCTCTCTATACTCGGGTGCGACAACGCCATGGGGAGAGACGGGGAAGTCAAGCAGGGACCGCTCATTGATCCAACTCTTCATTGTGAGGAGGTTCTCCACCGTCAAGTGCGCGAGCGAGTGCCTGAAATCAGTGATCACATGCCTGCCAAGCAAAAACAAACGCTCAGAAGGAGTGGAGGTCGCAGGCACCGCAAGCACATCCATTGCAGCAAGGAAGAAGGTGGGGAACTGTCTCTGAACCTTCCTGTAGTGCCGGAGCACCTTGCATGTCCCTGCTTTCCTTGGCAGTTTTCCCCACAAATCCACCTCCACTTCCAGTGATGACATCTCCGTCGTCTCTACAGGTGCCTCTGGCTCGTCAATCAGATCCCTGTGTGGGTCTGCCAAGGCCTCCTCCAGCAGCGCATCATCATCTGTAGGTGGTGGAGGACGCGGACGAAGCTGACGTGCGCCACTTGGGAGACTAGACCCTTGCTACTGCTGACCACCTTGCTGCTGCCCAACCTGCAACTGTCCACCCTCCTGCTGTCCACCCTGCTGCTGGCTTTCCTGGCTCTGCTGGCTTTGCTCTGTACCCTGAGAACCACCAATGCCTGCAGTGGATGATGCAGCATCTGCTGCTGCTGCATCTGCTGCTGCCACCGCCAATGCCGCTGCCTCCTCCTGCGCTTGTACCACCCTTTCATGGTAGGGTCGCAACAGCGTCACCACCTTTGCGTGCAAGTCTGCTGCTATGCGTAAGCCCATGAGCTTGTGCGTGCGCTCGTACCACCTGAGCCGGAAGCGGGGGTCTACAGCAGTTGCAAGCAGGTGGCGGGATGTGAGAAGTCGAGCATACTTCTTTAGCTTGTCTTCCACGTCCTTGAACGCATCTTTGATCTCCAACAGCAGCTGCTCCTTGGCGTCCAGCCTCCCCGCCGCTCCTCTCTTTTTGCTTTTCTCACGCGCCATGATCTCCTTCACCTGCCACGATGCTACCTTGTCCAACATCGACTCAAAAAACGGGATGACAAGGTTCAGGGTGGGATAGTTGGAGCCACTGATGTCGTTGGTGTACGACTTGAACGGCTTGAGCACCACGACGAGGAGGGTAATGAGCCGCCACTCGTCGCGACTTGGCTTCAGGAGCTCTCCCTCATTGCCATAGCCATCAAGCCACACCGGAAGCACGTCCTTGAGGATGAGGACGCGCTCCATCATGTCGAGGGTGGCATTCCACCTTGTCTCTGTATCGAGGTGGAGTGATAGGTACTTCACGTNCTGACGGGGAGAGCGGGGAAGGAGAGTGCAAGAGTCTTCACCTGCAACACAATGTAACACAAGCAGTGGCAGATTGCAGCCTGAATGATGTTCAACCACTTGTGCACGGAAGAATGACCAGCAATGCGCAGCGCTGCGCATATATGTGTGGCGATGCGCGGCGATCTGCAACAGTCCACAGCATAGCGCAGCACCCTGCACTGCACACAACTCTGCCCAGCACACTATGAAATCTGTCCAGCACTCTGCACTGCACACAACTCTGACCAGCACACTATGAAATCTGTCCAGCACCCTGCACTGCACACAAATCTGACCA